>JAUZSS010156746.1:0-11130 GCA_035668195.1 Sarracenia psittacina
TGTGGGGGGATTGTCCGATTTTAGGGGAGACCATGCCGAAATTTCTAAAAATTTCCAGAGTTAGAAAATTTTCCAACCATTTCATAAACTCTCTTAAATAAGGAAAATGTTCTTATTTTCTAATGTTGGTGTTTTTAAAAGGTGACTCTTTGGCATGAGACTCTGTTATTGGATGTTCCCTATTAGTTTAATATTTGTTTTAGGTCAGGATATTACACCCCTTTTAGGGTATTTTTCTTGAATATAATATTTATTCAAATAGTTATTTTCAATCCTAATGGATTAGTTTATGAATGAATCTTATATTTTCTTTTTATGAAGAAAATTTTTAGCGAAATGGTAAGATTCTTTTTAACAAAGCCATATGATGGGGTTTTTATTTAATTAAAATATGTTTTAATTTATTCTATGAAGGTCAGGGTGTGACAGTTTGGTATCAGAGCATGGTTCAAAATGTTGGAACTATGGGAAGCGGTGTGGCATTTCGTGAGGGATGACTTGCATGTTGCATTCTCATTTTGTGAGTGCTTGCATGTTTCAGCTGTGATATAAATTATGTGCACATGTGATTGACTATGTGGGTATGGAGGTAGGGTTTTGAGGATTCTATTTCTTACTTCGACGTCCGTGTTACTGGTTTGGGGTTCCATTTAGAAGGGCACATAGCTAACGCATATTCTACTTTGAAATCTAGACGAGTGGTTCTGATTGTGATATCATTATAAAGAATCTCCTAGGTATGTGATGATGTTGTGTCATGTTATTATTGAGGTGGTTAGAATAATGATTGTTGACATGTTAGTCTAGAGGTGTGAGTTGACTTATCCATGAGATAAGATTATGATTGTGGTTTATGCTCAACCTGTGGTTGGGCAGAGGTTTGTAGATGAGGAGTTATCCTACCCGTGTGAGTTAGTTTGGAAGTTACAAGGCTATGCAAGGTGTATCTGCGATAAACATAGTAGTTTGTACACCACGTGACATACTATGTTGGGGGTATGGTGTTCCGAGCCCTGTAGTTCTGTCATGAGAAGCACATTATTTGGTGGATATAGATGGGATACCTTGTTCCAGGTACAGTGGACAAAAGCATAGTGGTAGTGTGAGGGAAGGTGACACTTAGAGAGGGAAATCGTGATTAAGAGATTTCTCCTATTGAGGGATGTCCATGGTGGCTGTGTCAGAGTTGTACCATCATTGGTCACCTGTTGTAGGCCAGTGTGTCGTGTGGAGAATATACATGTGAGAAAGCGCCTCCATTTGAGGTTGAGAAGTGTATAGCGGTTGTGAGAACTAGTGAGATGTTACTCGATGTTAGACCATGGATACGAATAGTAGACATGGTGCCTTAATGATTTCCTTTTTGGAAGTTATTCATGTTACGTGGGAAGAAAGTTAGCCATTACTTTGTTGTCAGAGGTTCTTCTGGGAGGTTCCCCTGTGATGTGAGTTGGGGACATGGGTGACATTGGAAATGGCGTCAGCTTTAATATTAGTGGGGTTGAAGCCTAGAGGGCTACTATTGCTCTTGGCCCTGTAATCACCGAGACAATTATGATCTATGCAGTGGGGACTAGTACCCTGTGAGTGCAGTAGTACGTGGGTCCGAAGGTCTGGAAGTCAAAAGTGTCAATTTCGCTTCAATCGTGGTATGATCACTTAAGACACACTTCCAATTGTCGGAGAGGTCTGGAAGACAACGTGGGATGGGGGAGACGGTTGTGGTGAGTGATTTGTGGGGGATCCGGCCTCTTTTTGATTGATAAAGTTGCTTGTAGTAGAACGGTTATGATAAGGTCATCGCTTCTCCAGTCGAAGTTGCGAGTAGTCCTTGGTAAGTCTTTTCAAGGAGCGAGGTGCAAGGGGGTTGTGATGGACGATAATAATGTGGTTCTGTGGCAAAGTGGAAGTGTTATTCATATCCTTTAAGGATATGGAAAGATGCCTTGTGCGCATCTATAACAACTATGGGTTCTTTCAATCCCATTTTTGTTATGGACTGGTCAGCAGCATTCCATGCTTGGATCGACGGTGACTGTCATCGAGCCACAATTAACACCTCTAAAAGGGGGAGGTTCTCTCTTTAGTGTGGGATCGGAGGTTGGTACGATCTGGTGTGATGACGTCGTCAATATGTAAGTGAAAACCGATGGTAGATGATCACTTAAGGATGTCTGTTGGTTCTCTCTGGATTGTGCTAAGGTAGAGGTTTCTACGAATTAGAACCTTGTGGTTGTCTTCGGATAAATGTGAACGGGAGGCAGTAAGTTGGTACCGGTGTGAATACCTTCTCTTGTGACAGGCGGGTTGGGTTGGTAGTTCTACTCTCTTGGTATAGGTATGGATGTTGTGCACAGAAGGAACCTTTGGGTTACGCTGATGGTCCTTGTGAGGAATTTACGGGCCGTTATCTGTTGTTGGTTTGGGACCTCTGATAGCCCGGGGTACGGTGTTCTACGGAGACCGATAGGGGTGAGTTTTATAGGATTTCGTATGAGGCGCATTCTAGTTCTGTGGAGTATCTCTGGGGTCATCTTGGATGGTTCTGGTTTGGCAGTAATGCTAACTCATGGTGCGATGGCGGAATGAGTATTGACTATCCTTGTTGATAAAGGAGTGTAACTGTGAGTGTAAGTGTGTGGTACTTGAGGGGGATACTACCGATGGTAGTTCAATGTTGGTAAGGGTCGGGATGATTCCTTCCGGATGAGGATAAAGCGTGGCTCTCATGAGGGGTAGTGTGCTGCGTGGTTTCGACAAATTTAAGTATATGTGATCGTTATCTATTATAGCTCTTGTGAATGTCAGGCCCACGGTGTGAGAATTCAGTATGTAGAATTGAAATCTTAACAAGGATGCCTGTTGAGCGTGATTGCGTTGATTGTCATGATTACAACTGCACAGTGGAGAAAGTCTTAAGCCTCGTGATTGATGAGACTATGTTGGAAGTGTGAGTGATGGATGTAACTGATGACTCATCCTGATTTCATCGATTAATTTAAACATGATATTAATTCGGGGTGGTACAATCAAGCATTGGAGTCGTGAGGGTAGGTTAGAGATGAGTTAAGATGCCAGTGGTGAATAGATTGTTTCTTATTTGTGGCTTCATTCCTTGATTCGTGGGACTAGGGTACTACGGGAATGTTGAGTTATAGAACTAGTGTCCTTTATGGAAGGGTGAGTTTGTATGGGCGATTGGGTTCACACCCTCTTAGTGACTCGGGAGAGGTGAGACTTTAAGGGTTGTAATGGTCGTTATAGGAGTTGAGGGAGTGGGATCTTTTTTCGACTTATGGGGTAAGAATGGTTGGTGGTGAGTATGATTCAATGCAAGACCCATCGAACGGGCGTAAGGAGTTAAGATCGGTAGTGAGGAGAGTAGATGTGTTGTTAGGCCTCTCGAGGAGTTTGGTGTGCTACATCTGACGTAGGGGATGCGCTACTTGTGATCTGTGAAAGTTTTTGTGGATGGTGAACCAGGTTTAACTTTACTTCCTTGTCCCAAGCATTGGTATGTCATGTAGTGACAAATTAGCGTAAAGCAGTGTAACGCCTTGAAGAGTTGAGGAAGTGTATTTTGTGTGGACCCAAACCTAATTTAGTTGTGGAGCGTATGTCAGTACTGGGACTATCAAAAGCTAGGGAGTTTACATTGAATCAATGTTTGGTTTTGGATGACATGTTATATCTTATGTTCGTGCAATCATAAGTCACGGTGTAAACTTATGAGAGATTGATAAGGCTTTGTGGGGAGAGCTGTGTTAAGGAACCATGTGGGGTTTTCTTAGGTCAGTGAGGCCTTTTCGTACCGGGAGTGTTGGTCACCTCTGTTGTAGATGTGGGATTCCGCGTGTTGGCACTATTGGTAGTTTGAGTACCAGTTTGTTTGTGTGAATCGTAGGGTGTTCAGAGGCATATGATCGGTCAGGGTACACCATATAGTTTTTTTTTGTATGTACATTAGTGAGGTCATCCATTTACGCGAGGGCCCATTTCTATCGTGTCATGTTCTGGAGGACACGTCGAGGATTTTATATCGGGAAGCTGAGGCTCAGGGAAGGATCATTAGCCTTTGGCACATTTAGTGAATTATAGCTATTGGGATGACTTGCACGGTGACAGATAGTAGCCGTTGTGGCATAGTTTTCCTAGTACAACAACTATCGACCGAGTACTTGTATTGTACCTTCTAAGGACTCTAAACAGAAGATCATGTCAAGTCACCGATGTGTATATGAGAGTCAACCTGGTTAGGGCTGGAGCTAGTCAAAAAGACCATTGAGGAGAGAATGACCTTCGTTAGTGGTCAATTCGGGTGTTTAACTGCCCTAGAGGTTATGTGAATAGCTAATAACAACTAATGGGGGGTCGAAGTAGAAGACTACATCATCCGGTGGCCTTTTGAGGAAGGGTTGATAAAGGACTATTACCGGATCCTCTTTGATTGAGGAAAGAGTCGGGGTAGCATTGTTTGATAGATTTCACCGTCTTTGTAGTTGTTGGTGCATGATGCCCTCACATTTCTATCTTTTGGATACACAAATGCGAACCGTCATGTGTTCTTGATTGGTTAGACTTGAGGATGGAGGAGGTTACCACGAGTAAGGAGCAACCAATGCAGATCCTAGACAGGGGAGAGTAGGTGTTATGGGGTAAAACCTAGTCATATGTTATGGTGATGTGGTAACACCGTAGTGAGGACGAGGCGACATGGGAGCAAGAATCCTTTGTGGAAGAAGTATCTAGATTTTCTTTCCCACTCCGATGTACGCTAATTTCGGGGACGAATTCTTTTTTTTTGTGGGATGTTGAAAGGTCCTAATTTTATTTTATTAAATATTCTCTCAAAATGAAGTCGTTGGGTGATTGTGATGGTCCGAGAGTGGTGGAATCATGGACCGGTTCGATTCGGTAAGAGGTTTAGTCAAAAAACATGCTAAAATAAGTATAGGAAACGAACATACCATCACTATTTCGGACATAACATTTTCTACAAGATGAATTTTGAAGTGAGACTAGAACCATTGGAAAGTGGACTTCCGAGGCTTTGATTTGGATATAATAACGACCCAATTCCGAGTCCAGATGATGAGGTTATGCTCGTTTGAATTTTTAAACTCTGGCTGCTGGCATGTGAGCGCTGGAGCGGACTAAAAAGCGCTCGAGCGGTTGTCGTAGAACAACATACCTATTTTAAATTGAGGAATTGGGTTTGTGAGGGTTAATTCATCATAATACATTCTTAACCTCTTAGGGGCTGTTGGAGACGAAAACTAGGGTTTCGAGAGAGCTTTTCTACTGCGGTTTAAAGCTCTAATGGGTAAGATATTAAAGTAATTTATAATATTATCATGAAATTCGATGTTTTGTTCATTATATTTCAAACCCTTGTGATTTTAGATTTTGGGCTGCGGTTGAAGGATCCAAATCCTTGATTTTTTCAGCCTTTTCCATCGATTAGAGGTAGGTTCATGATCTTTGTTGAACCCGTGTATGGTTTTTGCAAAGTATTGGAGTTTAGATGAAGTTTGAGATGATTTTGTGGTGTATTTTATTTAGGGCCGAACCCTAGCTTGTTATTAACAAAATTACATGAAGATTAGAGTGATCTTGATTATCTAAAATATGTCAATACTGTCAATTTGAAATCTATATATTAATGGGTTGATCCAAGCCCAAGTTAGGCTTAAGGAATTTGAAGATTTTACAAAAAGTAAGTGTCTTTGTAGTAAATTAATATACAATTGTGAAAATTACTTATTTTATTAAAGCTAACAATTTAATATATTCTAGAGGCCCTTTGGAAGATAAATTGACAATATGAAGTAAATGTAAAGGGTTAAAGGTTTGGTTTCTAACCTAAAGGTACCGGGTTAGCCTAGGCTTTCCTGTTGGGTTCAATTACATGTTAAGTATGCACTCTTTGTGAATACTTGAAGTTGGAAGTTCAAAATTATTGGAAGTATTGGGAGTAGCCTAGGCTGCTTTATTTTGATTCAATTTTGTAATAAGTATATGCTATATGTCTATTCTTGAAGGAGAAGTTTATGAATGTGGAAGTGTTTGAGAAGTTCTAGGACGGTCCATCCTTAAAGCGGGGACGAAGTTATTAGATATTGGAGAGTTTTAGACGCTAATGGATAATTAATCCATTGAGCAGAGACCTCGATTATTGGATAACTAATCCAATAGGAAGGAAGGAAGTTATTGGATAATAATTCCAATAAGAAGGAAGTGTATGGTGGATAATCCATCCATATGAGGAAGCGGTTCGTTGTGAACTAGAGGCATGAAGCGTAGTTGTAGTGTCTTTTAAATTATAAAGACTATTGATAAATAGATTTATTTATCTGGAAGGGAATGAGAAGAGAAGTAAGGAAGTAGTTATGGGAAGAAGTTGATTATGCATGTGGAGGCTAAGGTTTGATGTTTTTTTTCTTTGCATAATCCGTTATATTCATGCATGCCATATTTCATCATGTTTCCTACGAGCTTTAGTTCACGTTGTTTTATTGTTTTATGAAACAACGGCCTAGGTAATTCAGGTAAAGCCATAGCTGAGGAGTAGGCCAGACTCGAGATATTTCCCGTCACCATCGACGCGGGACTTTGGAGATATTTTATTTCATTTGATTCATTCGTAGGTAGCTTGAAGAATAATTTTTTTGTTAGTTGACATGTTTGCTTTAACTTTTCTTTGTTGGAACAATAAGGTTGTAAGGCCTTAAGGCCTCCTCTTGCTTATCTTTTTAATTATGCATGCATTTGTAAGGACTTTGTGGGAGTTGGGAGTGGTTCTTTGACTGGTAATAAAAGGAGTATTTTATTTCCAAGCTATATGTCAATGCTCATACTAGCTTCTATCTAATTTATCTGGCTGAAAATGAAGGAAATCACATATGTGGATTGTAAGTAAGTTACTCTTTGTGGAGCCCTTTACTTTTCTCCTGTTTTAAATGAACTTGCATTTTTCCTAAACTATGGAGAATTGTAGTGTAAAGAAGTTGGAGAGTGGAATTAAAATTAAAGAACAATTCCTTTATTCTGATTTAGTGGCTGATTTTGAGGTTGGTAGTGAGTTTAGAGGAGTTGGGAAGTGAAGCAGTAGCTGCAGTATCTGCTGCAGGAAACTGGCTTCTGATACAACCGCTCGAGCGGTAGGGGGTTCGCTCGAGCGGTGTCTCTGTAGCTGGGCAGCGAAGAAGAGTTATTTTAAAAATTCAATTTTTTTTTAAACGTTGGATTTCACTAATGCCCCTTCTGGGGTATTTTTCCTTAATATAATATTTATTCAAATGATGGTTTTCAAACCTAATGGATTAGTTTCAGAACAAAGGTTATATTTTCTTTTTACGAATTTTTGTTAGCAAAATGGATAGATTCTTTCTAACGCAGCCAGAAGATGGGGTTCTTAAGTAATTAAAATAGGTTTTAATTAATTCTACGATTGTCTGGGCGTGACAGTTTGGTATCAGAGCGTGGTTCGAAAACTTGGAACTGTGGGAAGGGGTGTGGTATTTCATGAGGGGTAACTTGCATGCTGCATTATCATTTTATGAGTGTGGTAGGTTCTCCAGGTGTAACACCTTTTTGAAAAGAAAGAAGAAGGTATTTTTCTTAGTCGTTAATCGCAGGTGGACTACTGTTTATTTTATTTATTTTAACGAAGATTCACTACATACTGGATAGCAAGTAGTAAGTCCAGGATCGATTCCACAGGGAAAATGAGTTACTTTGTTTAAGAAAAGATTTAAAATATTTAATTGAGGAAAACGAGTAAATCTTTGATTTGGTTGAAAAATGGTTTTTAGCAAGTAAAAATAAATAATAATTAAAATGACAATTTAGATAATTTATGAGAAGCGTTCCACCTCAAGGTTCGAATCCACCATTTTTTGATAATCTAGTTTCGATATAATTCCTACCTTACTTAGCTTTGAACCAGATTAAATCCTATCGTGACAAGACCGATATGGATATCCAAGAAAAATAGATTTCAATTTCAATAAGGCATACCCTATCCGGAGCATAGCGTATCTCAGGTTCTACTTTCGAAATCCCGAATTACAAATACGGCATAGTCTATCCAAGATTACGGCCCGTCCGGAGTACGGCCCGTATATCCATGGCATAGGCTATCTCAAATTTGTATATTCGATCAATTAAAACAATCATGCAACACTCATTTAATGCAATCACAGAAAGCTCAAATGGTAATATAATTAATTAGAAAAATAACGTTGTTGCCTAACAATCTGATTACAGAGCATAAATAAAGTACGGAATTAATCTAGTCCTGTGTTACCAAATTACAGCTTCATCATCACCCGAGGCGGAGGAAGGGACTTAGCCACTCATGGTTCGGCAGAGCTCCGTCGTCAAGTTGATGTCGATCGTCATCGGCAGCTCCTTGGCGAGGTTTGGACCTTCTAGAGGTGACTTGGCCCGGGTGGCCGAAACTACTAACTACTAAATATATGAGAGAATGATCCAATAATTAATGATTGAACGAATAAAAAGGTTAACAAAGGGTCCTATTTGTAGTGTTCCAAAATCTCAAAATTAGCAACTTTTGACACGGGGCGTCCGGACGGTGAGCGTCTGGCGTCCCGACGGAATTGCGTGGCAAACACGTAAGTTTCCTAATTCGGAAGCATCGGGACGGTCGGGGACTGGCGTCCGGACGGGCTTGCTTGGGTGCCATGTCAGTTCCCTATTTCAGAGTTTCCAGTTTTGTTTGATCAGCTGTCGGGACGGTCGGCAATATTGCATCGAGACGGTAATGGCATCGGGACGATGGGTGAATAGCGTCCGAACAGTGCAGCGTCAGGATGGTGAATGAATAGCATTTGGTTGTGTTGATTTTGTTGCTAAAGTGGTCGTTTTGTGGCTATTTTGCATCACTCCTTCAATTCCTGTCTTATACACAAAAACACTACAAAAACACATATTAGATAACGAAAAGGGATGAACTCAGTGTAAATTTGCAGGTCTAAATCGTCACTTTTGAGTGCTGATCAATATCCTTGTGGCAGTAGACTATGTCTCCAAATGGGTCGAAGTCGCACTCACAAAATCATCGATCACAAAATTATGATTAAATTTCTTCAAAGCAATACCTTCTCTCGATTTGGTTTTTCAAGGGTAATCATCAACGAGGGCGGTACACATTTTTTTGAACAAATATTTCTCATCCCTACTCAAAAGATACTCAATCCAACATAGGGTAGCCACCCCTTATCATCTGCAAACTAGTGGCCAAGTTGAAGTATCTAACAGGGGAATAAAAAATATTCTAATGAAAACTGTCCGTTCTGATAGAAAAGATTAGTCTGAAAGGCTGGACGACGCCCTTTGGGCATATAGAACTGCGTACAAAACCCCAATTGGAATGCCCCCATACCGCTTAGTCTTTGGAATGCACTGCCATCTCCCTGTAGAACTAGAACATCGAGCATATCGGGCCATTAAAATGTTCAACTTTGAGATGCCCAATGTCGGCGACCATCGCCGATTGCAGCTTACTGAGCTCGAGGAAATTCACAACGAAGCATACAATAATTCCAAAATTTACAAAGCACGAATGAAAGCATTCCATGACCAACATATCCATAAGAAGACATTCACCCCAAACCAAAAAGTCTTGTTGTTCAATGCTAAGTTACACTTGTTCCCCGACAAACTACAATCTTGATAGGAAGGCTCCTACGTGGTGACTCGTGTCTACCCACATGGTGCACGCCAGCTGCTCAATCCTAAAACAGGCAATTTCTTGCAATTTAACGGGTAGCGCCTAAAACCCTACATCGAAGGCATCTCCATAGACCCTGCCTTCGAATCCATCAATATCTCTGACCCAGCCCCATCAGTCAAGTAATGGACTGGCTAAGTCTGGCTGAAGACGTTAAACTTAGCCCTGTCAGGGAGGGAACCCAGAGGTATTTTCATAATGAAGGATATCCCACCAATTAGGACATTGCTATGTTCATGTTGGGGGGAGTAAAGAAAGCAAGCAAGAAAAAACAGTAGAAAATTTTTAAAATTTTTCGGTCCGAAGACGTTAGAGTACTCTCTTAAGCTGAGTTGTCATCTTCGCACACTGAGGTGAAATGGATCGTGTGCCCAATTCCAGCCAGCAAGAACCGTGTCAAGGTAAGAGTCTCTATGCCTTGAAATGTAAAGCGAAGAGACAAGGATTCTATAGATGTTGTCTCAAAGAAAGTTGTTGCGGGCTAGTAGACCACTACAACACACATTTTAAAGTAGTGTATTACTGTTCTAGAAGGCAGCATATCTCCAAGGTGGTCAAGAGAGGGATGAGTAAGCCCACTAGATGGGTTGAGGCTCCTCTTCATGACCTTGTAGACACATCCAACTGTAATACCTCGAGCTACCGGCCTAATCAATCCGAAGATCAGATATAAGATGTACTATAAAGAATCCAACTCGTGGGACTCTAAGTATAAAAGACCCTGCTTCTATCATGTTTAAGTAACTTGATCATCAGTGTGGAGATGTCTGGTATTCACACTTAGGCCGTTTGTTCTAGTAGTTACTTTGGGCCTACCGAGTCTTAGAAGCTACTTTCATTATATATCTTATCAAAAATCATGTAGGAATACTAATCCAGAGGTTAGCAAATTTTTACACAAATTTTTTTTTTTTATTATTTTTCTTAGAGAGTTTGCGTCCGAACGGGACTAAACTACCGTCCAGACGGGACCGAATCCTAACAACCAAATCACACGAAATAGACTTCTAATATTCTTGATACTCCGTTCGGACATGACCACTCCATCCGGACAGAATTTGAAATGACAACCAATACATAACCGCTAAATGTCATTATTCCGTGCAATCCCGTCCGGACGCGACCACTCCATCTGGACAAAGTCCAAACGATGGGACATTTGACCGGCGCACCATTAATGCGTCGGCTCTTCGAAAAGGTGCGAAATTAATAATTCATTGGATCCCGTCCGGACGGGCCAAAATCGTCCGCACTCACATGCATCGTCAGGACGCCCGTCGCGACGGAACACCTCCATCCGGACGCGCATCCAGACGCAAAAATCTTCTTTAACCTTCAAAAACATTCTGTTAACATTCATCCCGATGCCCACCGCG
>JAUZSS010157842.1:0-11082 GCA_035668195.1 Sarracenia psittacina
TCTTTATTGTTTGGAGTTGTGAGCTTTTCAGGTTGGAGCATGGTACAGATTGGATAAGTATGGTGATTAGATCCCTATGGGATAAGTTTTGGGGATAACCCCTTGGATCTTACGTGATAACTGAAAATGTGGGAAAACCTTTTTATAAAAGAAGAATACAATCTTTTAAGAAATGTTTTCTTAAAACTAGAGTCATGTGAATACAGTTTTCTATACAAAATTTGGAACGTAGTTCCCTCTTTTACTGGTGTGAAGGTATTCACATGCTCGGCTCACATGCTTTACTTGTTATTCATTTGTTAGTGTATTTTCCTACAACCGTGGCTCAGCCACCCTAACATTTTCAGGTTTTTCGCAAGGATGGATCGGAGAGCCGAAGGCATACGGACATTTCCACATTAGCTCCTACATGCTTGATGGGTTAATATGTTATACATGCTGTATGGTTTGTAATTTGGTTTCATGAGATTATTCTTGTTGGGTTGTATGGCCATAAGGCCCTTTTATATTTCGATTGGTTACCTTGTTGGCAGTAGCTAGATTGTTCTATTCTCTTGGAGTTTACATCGGTTTATTCTTTATGGTTTTGTATGTGGGTTGTAAGTGCGTTGGAGCCACCCACCTTGTATATTGAGGTTTGAGATGCGTGTTGTAGTTTAGATTAGCTTAAGAGTGTGGATGTTGGTACCCTTGAAGGGCCTTTATTGATTGTTGATGTCCAGATGCATTGTTTACAGGTGGCAAAATTTTTGGAAAGCGCCAAAAATAGGGAAAACTCTATCGAAATTTCTAAAATTTCCAAAGTTAGATTATTTGAAGTTGAGATGCAAGTGCAATCTATAATAATTTTGGATATTTATATTGGACGTTTATTGGTTTAAGGTCAGGATGTTACAGATGGTATTAGAGTATAGGTTAGAATACGTTGGAACCGTGGGGAAAGGTTAACCACGTGTCTATGTACGTGTAAGGGTTGCGAGCTAAGGTATTGGAGTTAGCACATCTACTTTACGATACATGGTGTTGCCTCGGTCATGTGGTGATTGCGGATCTCTAAGTCAATTCAATTCAATCCTTAGGTGATGGTATTGTTAAATGTTTTGTGAAGGGATTCTGAATTGGCTATGAGATTTTGACAGGTCGGCCTTGCCCTCAGACCTCTGGGTCTGTAAAATAGTTGCATCGGTTGTGAGATGGGTCGGCCTTGCCCTTAGCACTCCGGGTTTGTAAAATAGTTGCATCGCTTGTGAGATGGGTCGGCCTTGCCCTCAGACCTTCGGGTCTATAAAAGAGTTGCATCGCTTGTTAGATGGGTTGGCCTTGCCCTTAGACCTCCGGGTCTGTAAAATAGTTGCATCGCTTGTGAGATGGGTCGACCTTGCCCTCATACCCCCGGGTCTGTAAAATAGTTGCATTGTTTGTGAGATGGGTCGGCCTTTCCCTCAGATCTTCGGGTTTGTAAAAGAGTTGCATCGCTTGTTAGACGGGTTGGTCTTGCCCTCAGACCTCCGGGTCTGTAAAAGAGTTGTGTGGCTTGTTAGACGGGTCGACCTTGCCCTCAGATCTTCGGGTCTGTAAAAGAGTTGCATCGCTTTGTGACTTGCCAAATTGGATTATGGATCTTGACTGTGGTACTTGTGGGTCCGTAAAACAATCCAAGTTTTCCGTTGATTTTGGTAAAGTAATTAAAATCATTTTTATAAACTTTATGGATGGTGAGAGGTATATTTGGATTGGTTTATGGAGACAGGTCGGCTTTGCCCTCAACCTTCGGGTTGTAAAATCGTTGCATCTCTTGTGGGAGAGACAAGCCGACCGTGCCTACAAACCTTCGGGTTTGTAAAAGCATGCATTGGTTGGGTTCCCATAATAAGACCGTGAACATATGTTCACAAATATTATTTGAATAAAAGCTTAATGTGCTTCACTTTTTATGGATATTGTATGAAACCATTATTTTTATAACAAAACCTTGAACTTGCAATGTGGTTACTCTCTTTTGTTTGAAAATAGGCATGTGACACTTATTTTTAAGAAAAATGGTATTATGCTACTTTTATGATTAAAACCAGTACTTGTCACATGCCAACCTTACATATCACATTTTGATTTATTTTGTCTATTATCCTGATACTTGGGCTCATGCCGTGTGTTTAAATTTTTCAAGTTAAACTGTAAAAGATGGTGGATAAGGACAATACACGAAAGCTTGAAGCTATGCATTGCATCAACTCCCATCATATCAGGCACTTCAAATGCATTGGGATAACTGTGTATTAATTTATATTTCAGCTGTATAGTTGGATAACTGTACGGCCATAAGGCCTTATTCATTCAGTTGCATGTATATGAGGTATCACCGGGTAAGTAGTTTATGTTTTCATTTGTTGGGTTGAATTAGTTTAGTAGATTCCATGGATTGGCCTTGTCATTGTTTAGAGTAGTGTATTTTAGTTGCACCGTGGATTGGCTTGTTGTAGCTTAGAATAGCCTAGGTTGTTGTGAATTCGGATTGTGGTTGTTGATGCCCCAATTGGGCTTATATTATTACTGTGTTGTTGCTTTTCCTTGTTTACAGGTCATTGCCCATTTAGGTTAGTGCGAAAAACAAGGAAAACTCTGCTGAAATTTCTAAAAATTTCTAGAGTTAGTTTATTTGGAATTTAGAATGCATAATCGGGTTATTATGCTTTTGATGGATTATATCGGAAGAATATTGGTTTTAGATCTGGACGTTATAGTTAGAATATGGATAAATGAGAGAACCAAGCACAATGTGCTTGTTTTAAACCATAGAGAGACTTATGAAGTTTACATATATAATCGGGATGACTTGAATCAATAAAACCTGGAGGTTGATGGATGAAGACTTCTTCTTGGAGAAAACCATGCAAGAATGCATTGCCGACATCTCACTGATGAATAGTCCACCCGTTAGAAACAACGATGGAGAGGACGGTTCGAATAGTAATTAGTTTGACTATAGGGTTGAATGTCTCAAAGAAACAGAGGCCCTTTTAATGATGAAATCCCTTTGTATCTAGATGAACATTGTAACGTTTAACGAACCCCTCTGCACGCCTTTTGATTCAATAGACCCATTTGCAACCAATAATATTTAAATCAGGAGATGGAGGATGAAGGGTCCAAGTGTCATTGCGTTTTGATGCATTTATCTCATCAGACATGGCTTGCCACTATAATGGACATTTGTTTATCATCGTAAAACATGTTGGTTCAGAGGTGGAGTTTGAGGATTGGTCGGATTCTAAGGTAGGAATGTGTTTAGTGAGTAAGGAATCCTGATGTTTGGACATGTGACGAAGGACTATGGGATAAATGCGTCAAGGAGGGACAGTGGAATTAGATTGGGATGGGAGGTTTAAATGAACAACAAGGTTGAGACCTTGAGAATTATGAAATTTATGTAGAGAATGGGAGATTGAATTTGTCAAGGAGGTATTGATTGGAATTAAAAACTAAAAGAAGACGATTAGTTTGTTGAATGAGGAATGATTGGTTGTGTCACAGATCAACTCTAGATAATTTCTTAATTATTTAATAAATATCACGATGATCTATTAATTAAATCGATAACCACACTTGAAACCAAAGTTTTAAGAAAAACCGTCCTCTTTCGAATGAAAATGGTTTGAAAATCTTAGAGTTTCCTTCTAGTGAAACCCGATTCAAAATCTTCCCTTTTGAAGCTTAAAAATTACTAAAATAATGTGTAAAGAAGCTAGAAATGCCCCTACCAAAGCCCCAAATCGAGATCGAAAACCGCATAATTTTTCAAAACAGTGAACTGTTACAACCTAGACTGCTTGAGCGGCCTTGCCACCTCTTGAGCACCGCTCGAGCCAACTCAAATAGAAATCGATTTTTAAGGCTAAATACTCTGATGTCTTTTTTGTCCCAAAACTTGTTTTGTTACTTCATTTAACACAATATGGAGTAAACTAGAGGGAGAAGGTAGATAGTTAATCATGCAAGTTAGGTTTGCTAAGTTTTCTAGTTCCAAAAGGGATGAAAACAAATAAAAACTCCTAAATTTTAATGATTTTCGAAAACTTGAATTTTAATTATCCAATCGTCCAATCGTCTTTTGGTACAAAACCAACCCAACCATACTCTACAACATTAATAGTGCCTCTAAGCCTTATAAACCAATATATATATATATATATATATATATATCTCCTCGGAAATACAATTTGCGAAGGCGTTAAGATAGAAGGTAGTTGCCCATAAACCGTACCAAACCCCATATCACCTCATAGGCTATGACCTTTCTGGGAAGTTCTAACATGAATAAATAGGTACCTCTAGCATGGTAACTTACTCAAAACCATTCTAATCCTATATTAGCAAGCCCTCAACAATATGATAAACCCAAATACCCTAGGACTCTCGCCAATCATGCAAAATATGAGATGATCCCAAGGCCTCACATTACCCCTTATCTAAACAAGGACATGGTAGAAAGTGGAATACATCAATACAATATATCCAACAAGTGTACGATGAGTATGTCGATCAGATAAGGCCAAATAGAGTAAAACTATCAGTGTTCGCAAAAAACCTGCAACCTCGTGTTAGGGAAGCACCAAAGTACCACCTCCTTGCCACTATCATATGAAATGTTGTTACAAAACAACATGAGTCCAAGACTCGTAGGATATATGATAATGAAAGAGTACATAAACAATATAAAATGATGGTTATGCAACAGTTATGACTGTGAAATATTTAAAGGAAAACTATCATTTCCACCATTAAAATCCATCGTCCACATAACCATTTTTTCTTTCAAAACATACTACACGTCATTCCCATATTTACCCATCATCATTCCACATCCATACTTCTCACTCTTGCCCGGTATCACACATCACTCTAACCAGCTTACAGTTATGGCCCGAAGTCAAAGGCTCGACGCAACTAAGGATCACGAGCTCTCATTTACTGCCCAAAATCGAGAGCTCGGTACACCCACACACTCACATTTACAGTCCGTAATCGAGGGCTCGGCATGCCCACATGCTTATATTTACAGCCCAAATCCGAGGGCTATGCACACCCAAAAGTCTCACCAACTCACTTGATAGACCATACAAGTATCTCAATAGTAGTGTCACAAGATATATCACAACAACAAGTAGATATATATGTCAAAGCCAAACTCACATAGTCCTGGTAAGACCCAAATTGACCGGACATTTCACCAAGTGTGCTATGAAAATCCAAATCATGACACATCTATACAAGTGGTAACGCATAACGTAATAAAGTTCAAGTGACTATAATCAAAACTAATTAGAAGATTTGAACCCAAAATCTCCGTTTCCTACCAACGTGCCAACTTTTCTGAAACTCATTTTAATTTTTCCAATGGATCTCAAACTAGAACCATAGGTACTTTTTCATACCAATTTCACAAAACTAAATTCAATTTTAGTTTCTAAAACTAGAAACAACTTTTCCTTCAATTTTCAAGATTTACCCAAACAAGCCCTAAATTCGTTTGGCACGTTTTTCGAGGGATTTGTCAAATTCTCAAATTGAAAAGATAGGAATGTTCCAATCATGAAAAGGAGGCAAGAAAACTAACCTTTTCTCGATATTCATACATATAGGAAAACTAAAAATTGATATCGACCCATATACTTTAACTTTTCTAACAAAAACTCAAAATATACACACATACTAGTTCTAAAGTCTAGGATTAGCATATATATTACCTCATACATGTCGTGGATATACGAAAACACCATTCTAGAGCTCCTAGAATCATACAAACATGGAAATCAAAATCTGGTTTGGTGGATACGTAGAGAAAATGAAGATAAACAAGGATTCATGGATAAAATTAAGATTCAACTCACCAAACGAGGCTTAAAGATGATCAGAGTCAACTTTCCTCAAGCCCAAACAATGTCCCCCAGCTGCTACAGGTTCTAGAGAGAAAGGATTGAGAATATCTCACTCAAAATATCCTAAACACGCCCTTTTAATAGCTGGACGACATAGTCCTCTTAAGCGAAAAAGGGTCTACTCGAGTGAAGCCAACGGTTATGCTTGGTTTAAAATTTCTAAAATCGATATCCATTCTCGACCCAAATGTAACCAAACATAATCCGATACCATGGACTAATATTCTCGAGGTTTCAAAACATACTGTAACATAATGTGAACCCAAATCAACATTAAATTTTAAGTTTTCCTTGAACCTTAACTAATTTAAAGAAAAGGTATTAAAATGTAAGAACCGATTTAATTAAAATTCAAAATTGAAATACTTTGGTCTGTTACAAGTTGATTGAGTGGTTGAATTAAAGAATTGGATGGTGGAGGATTAAAGTGTGAAGTAGGGGATGTTGGGCTGGTTAGGTGACTAGAATTGGGTGGTTCGGGTCCTTAACCCATAGGCTCCTATAATACTGAAAAGAAGGGAATGGGTTTATTCATTTGTGAGTTAGGTTACGTAATGAGTGAAGGAATGGAATGGTTGGTTAGAAAATTGGAGGTCGATTTGAGTGGAGAATGGATTGATTTGCACTAAATTGGTGGACCAGTGTGTAACAACCCGGACCTAGATTACACGTGTGACGTCATTTGGCACACATCAGGTAGCCTTAGACTGGGTGATCATGGGCCGTTTTCGGTTTTATATTTTAATTCAAACAGGTGTTCGTTTGTTTTTCTGAGAAACCAGTTAAAATTTTTCAATGAATTAAATTTTATTGATGATTTGGAGTCCGATGATCGCGCTGTTTATTTTATTAGCTTCGTTGTATTTTTTTTAAGTGTTGGGTTAAGTTTGAGAAGGTTTGGGGGTCTCCGTTTTTATTATTTCGGTTGATGCGTAACAGAGGACGGATGAGGTGAGAAGACTTCTGGCGTTGATGCGTAACATCGAAGTTTGCACCGTAGGAAAGAGGACGTATGAGGCTTCAATTTTCATATAAAAACGACTTGATTCCGAGTTCGGATGACAATGTTATTCTTGTTTAAAGTTTCCAGTTTTGGCTGCTGGTATAGGTGCGCTGGACTACCATTTGAAGCGCACTCGAGCACGGTCCGTCGATATGGTTTAATAAAGTTACGGGTTTTGAGTTATTTTTTTCATTTTCCTTTCAACTCTTTTGCTCCTCCTTCTCTCTAAACATCTCACCAACACCAAGGGCTTGCGTTTTCGGATTCCTAGAGGCACGGATTGGATTTCTGACACCGCACAGAGGATTGGGAGGTCGAGAGCTTCGTTTTCACCGAAGCGGTTCTCGTTTTCACCTTCGCGGGTGTACCTCGTTGTGGATTTTTCCCATTTAGATCATCTTGAGAGGTAGGAATCGACCTATTTATGAACTTTTCTTGCTTTATGTAAGGGTAATTTTAAGTTTTCATACTTTGATAATCAAAAAGTTAGACTTTATTGCTTATATTGTATTTTTTGGGGTCCGAACCTCGAGTGTCGTTGAAACTTTTTACCTTTTCTTGTTTATGGATATGATTAGAAGCTTTGTATCTTGTTGGTTTTGATTTTTGGATTTGTTTGCTTAGTTTTTGTTATTTACGAGATTTTACAATTTTATGCCTTTTTCGGACTTAAGATTTTCGAAACGTAAAATAAGTTAGCTTTCTGTGATCATTGTTGAATTTGTGATGTAATTGTGTTTTTAGAATTTTTGTTAAAAATCGTATGCTTAAATCATGTGCAAAGTGCTATTTACAGAAATTAGGCTTTTTCGGGTATAAAATCAATTTTTTAGAAATGTTTCTGGTTTTCCTTGTAACGTAACGAGATTGTCACATGTTGTAATTTACAGATTTTAAAATTGATTATCGGTAGGAGACTTATGTACAATTGATGAATCATGGAACGAATATTGGTTATGGTTTTTGGTGGGTCATGTTTATCCTTAATTAAGGTTATGTTTGATAATGATTAACTTAGGCGAATTGGGTGATTTTGGTGAGATGTGAGATTAGTGGTTAGTAGCCTTTTTCGGGCATAATATAAGGTTTTCTGAAATTTTATTTGTCTTCCTTAGACTTTAGCCAGTTAGTCTTCTTTAGATTTTTTCAGATGTTGTACCGGATAATCGAAATAAGATTTAAGTGTAATCGGAGGCTTTCCTAAGCTAGTGACCTTTTTGGTTCGGGAGTTCTCGACTAGAGTTTTGGTCGCCTTTGTTGGGTGTTGATGTTTAGCTTGCAAGGTTTGTTTTGAGTTGTATTCGGGATAGATTTTATGTGTGGGATGGTAAGTTGGTTCGTGGTTTAGATGGTTGAGACGTATATCCTTATTTATAATTTCATTCTTTCTTGCGTTAAATTCAGTATTCTTGTTATTGATTCCACGCTTTAGTCATGCAATTTAACTTCGGCACTGGTACACCAAAGTTACTTGACTTGTTATTGGTCAGTTTATTTCAATGTCATGCGTGTATCTCCATAAACGCGGTCTTGTTCTTGTTATGGTTTGATTTGGGGATAGATACTAGGGTTACATGGATATATGGTACGTGATTGATGCTTTCTTGTTTTTTGTGTAGATGTGTGAAACCTAGGTAGTTTTCGGTGGTGCGGTTTTCAATTGTGTATAAAACATGGTATAAAACATGATTTATATATCTTTTGGGATACACACCTACCTTTAATTTTGCAGCGAGCCTTAAATGCGTATGAGCTATGCTAAGGGACATGACTTATACATCATTTGCGGTGCACACCTGTCGGGAGTGTTACTTAATGTTTTCTTGATCTCCTCATGTCTTAAACACATATTTGCGTAGTACAGTGACCATTCTTGTGCTTGTTTGCTTGGGGGGGGGGCAGTCAAGACTATTACGCGTGACACGTATCGCGAGAGATAGGAAGGAGATCAATGCGTGGTGTGGCTTTTATACGTTATGGTATGAGATATAGCCTATCTTCCTCATGAGAGAAAAAGTATTTTCGCGTATCTTTATTTTCGTTAGTTAATTCTCGTGTATCTATGTTCGTACTTGTTTGGTTAACGTGTGACCTATGTATCAACTGTTTTCTTAAATCATGATATGCGATATAAATCTCTCCTTCTGTTTTTAGTTAAATTTTGTTTTCATAATCGCATGTCATCCTCATATAGCATGCTTAGTTTTCATATAGTTTGATTCCTACGAGCCAGTGGGCTCACGTCGTCTCTTACAACGCAGGTTAGCATAGCAGAGGCATGACGGACCGAAGTTAGGAGTTTGCCAAAGATTTCATGCTTTGTAGTTAGATTTTATATCAAGTTTAGGCTTAGGTTTTTGGCACCTTTGTTTAGTGCCTAGCTTTAGCCATATTTGTTGCTAACGTTAGTTTTGCAGGATTTCGTTTAGTTTTATCGTTTATACTTTAGATTGTTTTCGTTTATTTCCGAACCATGTCTATATATTTCTTTTCATTCGTTTCTGTTGCATTCATTTATGGTTTTTTGTGAGGACAATGTGCCGAGAGGGTTTTGGGATTCGTGTGGTTGGTTTTGTGCCCATTGAGGATGTACGTTTGTCGAGTTTTCATTTTGGGCCTTAAAAACAAAGTTTATGTTTTTGGTTTTTGAAACTCACCTTTCTTCAGTAAACTCTCGTCAAGGGTAGAGCTCGAATGGTCTCTGTAGCGCTCGAGCGGTATTCCCTAGATCTGAGTTCTGAAAAATGTTTGATTTATGTTAAAATTTTGGGAGTTTATTACGGGCCTTTGGGATTTTTTTCAAGTTTATTAATTGTTGTATTTTCTGTATAAAAACGGTCTCCTTGTTATGGCTTGTTTGGGTTTCAAAACGGTTCAAACTAACTGATTTTCATATGTTTTTAAATCAGTAGATTTTCGGTTTGATTTGTTAGGCTTTCGGCATGGGTTATGGGCTAGATTTTAAGTAATACGGGTCGGGGCGTTACAAGTGTTATCAGAGCTCTAGGTTCGAATACCTAGGAACCGTGGGGTTAGTTAGTTTGGGCGAGAGGGTTGTTACATGTTGCATTCATATTTTGGTTTGCTTGCTTGGGCTTGTGAATTGCTAAATTTGTGCATGCTATGTGTTATGTGAGCATGGAGAGAAGACTTGAGGATGGTATTTCTTGACTCGGCGTTCGATTGACTACTTTGGGGTTTTGGGTAGAAAGGTGCCTCATGAACGCTCATTCTAATCAGAAATCCAAACGAGTTGTTCAAATTGATTTATCATTCCAATGGTCCTATCTTGGTATATGTTACTTATTTTGATTTCACGTGTTATCAGATTTAGCATGTTGTTATATCGTCTCTCGACTTTCGTTTATGCGAGGTAGCGCCATAGTGACCTTGCGACGGGTCCGGATAGTATGAGAGTTATGAGTTAGGGGTTAGTCTTTATTCTTTTAGTGGCGGATACCAAAGTTTTGTTGGTTTTCCAATAGGTTTAGTTTTTTCCCGGGAGGTAAGTAGCGTGTGAGGTAGACACGACACACTAGTTGTTCTCTTACCTAGTGTGCTTGATTTCGGGGATGAAATCTCTTTTGGTGGTTGATGTTGTAACAACACGGACCTAGATTACACGTGTGATGTCGTTACGCATGCTTTGGGTAGCCTTGGACCGGGTGATCATGGGCTGTTTCCAGTTTTAAGCTTTAATTCAAATAGGCATTCGTTTGTTTTTCTGAGAAATCGGTTAAAAGTTTTCAACGAATTAAAGTTTATTGACAATTTGGAGTTCGATGATCGTGTCGTTTGTTTTATTAGCTTCGTTATATTTTTCTTAAGAGTTGGGTTATGTTTGAGAAGGTTCAGGGTAGGATCGCGTCTTTGTTTTTATGTTTTTCATTTGATGTTAGGGTTTCAACCCCGGTCGCGTGCGGAAGAGTTGGTTTCAAAAAAAAATTGGATCGTATATTAAAACCACATACATGTTCTTCGTAGAATCTAAGAACTGATGGAGGCGACATACATGGATGGAGATCACATAACTTTGGAGATTGTCAAAAATTTCAAACCGAAGTACCACGTAGCGTTGGAGACGACCTCCCGACCTTCTCACGTATATCCCGGGGCACGTCCTCGCCTTCGGTGGGTGGGCAC
>JAUZSS010158935.1:0-11080 GCA_035668195.1 Sarracenia psittacina
TGGGTTTACAGTTGGGGGGGCCTCACCGCTGGGCTATCCGGCCGGATGATATCTATATTGTACATATCCTTGTTATTGATGTCCATTCTGTAGATCTCCTTTTTGTTGATATCCTTGTTCTAGATATCCATGTTGTAGATAACCTTGTTGTTAATATCCTTGTTGTAGATATCTTGATTGTTGATAGCCTAATTATTGATATCCTTATTGTAGATATCCTTGTTATTGATATCTTTCTTGTTAAGATCCATGTTGTTGAAATCTTGGTAGTCGATAGCCATGTGGTTGATATCCATGTTGTTGATATCAGTGTTATTGATATCCTTGTTGTTGAGATCCATGTTGTTGATATCTTGGTAGTCCATATCTCCGTTGTTAATATTCATGTTGTTGATATCCATGTTACTGATATCTTTGTTGTTGATATCTTTATTGTAAATATCTCTTTTGCAGATATTTATGTTGGAAAGGGTTAACCTGACCTTCGGACCCTTGTGGTTGTAAAGGAAAGCTTGTGTTGGAAAAGGTCAGCCTAACCTTCAGACCCTTGTGTCTGTAACGGAGATCTTGTTTTGGAAATGGTCATCCTAACTCTCAGACCCTTGTGCGGTAAAGGAGAGCTTGTCCTTGTGACCAAACGGGTCAACCTAACATTCAGCTTTGGGCCGCAAAGGAGAGTTGTGTGTGTGTGTGTGTATAACTGTTGTGTGTTTGAGATGTATGATTGGGTAAATGTGGGAAATAGTTTGTAAAATAGTTATGCTTGTTTGGGTTTCGCGGTGGAAAATGATGATTTTCCTTTAAATGTTTTATATTTACAACTGTTACATAATCATCCTCACATATTGCTCATGCATTCTTGCTTTATTATATATCCTACGAGCCTTGGGCTCATGTTGTTTTATTACAATATTTTAGTTGTTAGCGGAAAAGCATTGGTAGATGCTAAATGATAAATGATCTCATGGCTTGTCTCTTTCGCGTGTGAATCGGGACTTTTATGATTACATCATGTATTTACATTTTTGTTTTGTTATTCAGGAAGAATGTAAATTTATATATCTTAGTGTAAGGCCTTAAGGACATTACCATTTATTTCATGCTTGGTGAGGAATCTAGGATACTTTCAGCTTATTTTGGTTACGTGAATAGGACTTGGGTCAAGTTCTAGTAGTTGTATCTATATCCTTTCACCATGTTATCTTATTTTCTTAAAACTTTTGTATGGTTTGAGATTCCTTTTTAGCTTGTTGTATTAATCTCATATGGGTGTTTATTGGGTACAAAATAGCTCATTAATGTCTAAAACAAATCTACCCACGCAAAATTTTTCTAAAACTTGGACAATACGGTTTGCTTTAGGTGTCGTTAACAGTAATAAGGAGAGTATTTTGTACCATTTGAAACATTTGACATATGATCAATATCAAGCTAGAACTCAATGAAAAGATTTTGGTTATTTTTTCAAAGAAAGACTAATTGGTGATCGAAAAGGATGTTTTAAAAAGGGTGTATGTAAATGAATAGATATTTCTTTAAATGTTTAACTTAATATCTGTTGTTAGGATGTTACAGAATGGTATCAGAACTCTAGGTTCGAATATCTTAGAATTGTGGGAAGGGTTGTACCATGACGAGAGGGTTGATTTGCATGTTGCATACATGATATGAGTATGCTTGTATGCTTGTCTTGTGATGAGAAATGACATGTGCATGCTATATAGATATGTGGGTATGGAGGTAGGACTTTGAAGATAGTATTTCTTGCCTTGGGCATCCGGTTAACTAATTTGGAATCTGATTAGAAAGGCACCTCGAGAACGCCCATTCTAGTTAGAAATCTAAGCGAATTGTTCAGATTGAGATATCACTCCAATTAACCTTCTCGGTATGTGATGAGATGCTAACATGCTCATGTGTATAAATGTTAACATGTTTCTTGATATAATTGTTGTTTATCATATCTTGAGTTATCTTACTTGTGGGAGTAGGAACATGTGAGTATCTGAGAGTGAGTAGGCCTATGTGTTAGGTGGGTTTCTCTACATGGTTTCGTGGTGGAGGTGGTGGTTTGCACATCGTGAGGCATGTTATGTCATGGGTCGTGCCCTTTCATTATGTAATGAGTAGTGTACTACCGAGCACATAAGAAAAGGAACACTTTGCACGATGGAACATAGTGGATGGGAGCATGGTGGTAGTGTTATGTGACCCTTGGAGATAGAGGTTACATCTGAGAGTTTTCTCATTTCCTTTGAGAGATGCCCTTGGTAGCTAAGATGGTGTTATGCCATCATAGTATCTTGTTTCAGATCATTGCTTTGCGCTTGGAGTGCATGTTTGAGGTACGCATCCATTTGAAAATGATTGTGGTATGTCGATTGTGGGAATTGGCGAAAGGCTTATGGGTTTTTTGACCTTGTGGATTTACAGTAGCCATGACACATCCTGGATGCCCTTCGGTGAGTCATTCGATTTTCATGGGAAGAAAGTTAGGTATTCTTTCTCTTATTATAAATTCTTCTGAGAGATCTCTCTGTGACAAGAACCAAGGATGATGTTGATGTTTTTGATGAACTAATAGTTTGGTTAGTATGGTTGTAGCCGGGTGGACTACAGTTCCATCGAGTTGGCTGGTGGGTAGTGCAGTTTTCTCTTAGTAGAGGACGGCGTTCAGAGCAGAGGCAATGATGTTTTGGTCATTTTCCCCTCGTTCAGAGTTGTGAGAATCTCTTGGCAGGTTTCTCTAGGGTGTGAGACATGAGGAGTTCGTGGTGGACTCAGATGATGCGATTGCTTGATGATGTGGTAATGTTCTGAATATGCTTTAAGGACTTAGTTTGGCGTCATGTCCGCATCCGTGTTTCTTTAGGTATTTCATGGTTGCATGGAAAGGGGTCCGCTAAGTTAGGGTTGGTTTGTCATAATTGTATGCTTGGGAATCAAACAAACAAAAAATTGGAAGTTTTGTACTTAGACACTTTGTCGGCTTTCCAATTCTCTTTTGGGCTAGTAAGTTGTCTAATTTGTTTTGCAGGATTGCCTACAAGCCTTTCCTATTCTGTACACTTACTATCTTATTAAAGGAAGCATAAAAACAGGTTTTGGAGCTAAAATGATGTTGTAGTTTCTATGCATTTTTTCTATTTCTGCGACATCTGCTTAGGAAAATGTGGGTCTGATTGACCGGTCCCCTTGGTTCAAAACTATGTGGTTTTGTGTTTGAAGCTTGGGTTTTCCGAGATAGTTTGGACATGGTTCTATACTCCAAAGGGAGGATTTTTGAGCATGCTCAAACTGAGTGAAAAGTTTGTAATCAAAAGCTTTGGTTCCTTGAAAACAAAGGGGTTTTCTTTGAAATAAATCCTTATTCATGGATTTCGGTTATATTTTTCTGATTTGGCTTGGTTTTGATTTTATTTCTGATTCTTATGTGTTTGACCATGGGCCTAGTATTAGGCACCTGCATCGTATGATCGACTTGATAGTTATGAGTGTGTCCACAAGACACTCGGTTGGGTTGATGTTGGTATGGATCAGGATATCGCAGACGATCAGATACTTTGTATAGGAAGGCACTGTGATGTTTCCTGACTGTTGAGTGATGAGTGGTAACTGGGTAGTGTCTGTGGTTGATTGTTAGTTCTCCTTGGACTATGCTGGGATTGAGGTTTCTGCAGATAAGTACCTTTTGATAGCCTTCTGATGCTTGTGGCCAGGAGCTGGTATGGTGGCACAAGTGCGAGTATATTTTCTCATGGTTCTTAGTGAGAGCTATTTGTTCCACCTTCTGGGTGTGCAGGTGCGGGTTATGTTTATGGAGGATGTTACAGATTGACCTCGGGTGGTTTGGGTTGTGGTATCTTTTGGGGCTAGTGAGGCGAGTTCCACATATGGTTTCCTTTGAGGCACTCGTTGTGTTTCGAGCCCTGTTTGGTTCTTTATGGGGTACCCTAAATGATGCTGGCTTGGCAATAAGACCGTTTGACTGTTCAGTCTCGAGATTTGTGTTACCTAACTCTTTGAAAAGGGAGGTACGAATACAAGATTCTTCTAAAGATCGTGCTTACCGTGATGTTTGTGTTCAGTTCGGGTGAGTTTGTTTTTGACGAGTTTGTGGTTGGTGAGGCTATTGTAGTGGGAACAGTACAACTTGTATGATTTCCAAAATTAAGATATGAGAATCCTATGTGTAGGATAAATTCCTTAGCAAGGATGTCTGATGTAACATCTGGTCGTCTTAATTTCATCTTTTAATTCAAACATGGTTTTTCATGAAAATGATGGAACATTTTTAATGTTTCCAAATGAATTAAAACATAATCTTACTTTGGGTTGTTACAACTAAGTGTTGATGCCTTGAGGGCAAACGGGTGATGAGTGGAGGTGTTGGTAGTGAGCCGATTACTTCTTACAGATGGTTTTGTTCTTTGATTTGTGGTACTGTAAGATCGTGTGTCTGATGGGTTGTTACCTTAGTAGCCATCATGGAGTGCTGAGTTTTCCTAGGAATGTTGATTGTGTATCCCCTGAGTTTCTGGGAGGATGTGATATCTAGTGTGATTTGGTGCTAGTCGTGGGAGTCTGGGAAGTGATATCCCTTTTCCCTTCCCTTCGTGGTGAGGATTGTGTGTGGCAATGCCAATGTGATCAGCATGTGGATTTGCCATAGGTGGTTTGGGTTCCGACAAGGTTGTTTACCCTTTTGGCAGCTTGAGTAAGTTACAAGTGACACGCTAGACGTGTTGCTGATGATTCGAGGTGGTTCGTGTGGGAGATGGACCATGTGTATTTTCGGCTCTAGCTCCAACATAGATATGAATGGAGATGTGATGAATGAATATAATGCTCTATCATTGAAAAGGACTTTAGCATATGATTGGTACAAATAAGAAAGTAACTTGGATGATAGATGTACTGCATAGGGTGTCGGGACTGCATGTGCTCTTGACGTACTATGCTCTGCTAAAACGAACCCTCATCCTTGAGTCCCCTTATACTGACTACCACTTCCCCATATGACCGAATGCCTCAATGATTGAGCTAAATTCCATCCCTCTGTTGTCGGCGATGACTACATCACTATCTGCTATTATACCTGGCCATAGCCCTATCGTCCCTATGAAGCTTGCATTGACTGTATTCCTGAAACTCTCTAGGTGTTCCCTCCCCGAGGCCTATCTCAACAAATATGGCCCACTTGACCACACAAAAAACATGTCAGCAGAATCCTCCACTGAGTTTGACTCTGCTCAAGCCTTCTTTATAGATAATCTTTCGCATGTGCCCTAACTGTTTCCACTAGAATCAAACAATATTTTGACCCACTGTACGTCCTATAGAAAAAGAAAAAGATACAGGGGAAGAGCAAGGCTATTGGTGTGATCATGAAAGAAAATAACCCGAACCTCTAGACCTCTGCTTTTTGGGTGGACGCCCATCTGATTGCGCACTTGTATACACATTGTTGTGATTGGTTCTCTCGAACCTTACAACTTTCAGCCATCTTATTATCGACCTGAATAGAGGCCTCAAGCGCACATGTATATGTCTGAATGCTAAGAACGGAAATCTTACCCTTGTTGGAGAGTTGAATCCCTATCTCATACCTCTTAAAGGGTAACTCCTTCGTTTCCACCATCTTTGACGCAAACTTGGCCTCATACTATATGATGGACAAACATCCCTAACTAAGTGACAAAAACTCCTCCTTGTAAACATCCCTCGATAAGCCAAAAAAAACCCTCACGAACGCATCCCATGTTCCATTCACTATGGTCTTGGCAAACTTGCACCATTCTTGTGCATCATCTCTTAACTTGAAGGTAGTCATGGTTACCCTCAACTCACTTTCCACCACTTGTAAAGTGTCAAAGATCATTGTGATAATCTCTAACGACTCCATCATAAGCTTTGGGTTAGGTTCCCTTGCGTGTAGACGGATAGGACCGACAAACTCATATATAGTTGTAGAAGCTCTTGGCTTAGGGGCTCTAGCCGCTTCGGCCGAAGGCTATAGTTTTGGTAGAATCTCCTACAATATGCCAGTACAACCTACTTGCTCCTACATGGAATAAACATCCCCCTCCTATACCACCTACTTGCTCCTACAAGGAATAAACATCCCCCTCCTCCAGAAACTGGGCATTGACACGACCCTAGTCGCGACCCATGTCTCGTCCCCTACCACCACGTAGAATCTTCGTTCTATACAAAATATATAAAGGGATGAATATTAGTACTTGGTTTTAAGAAATTCAATAACCTTGACATAATCCACGCAATGAGTAGAATCAATTGGAGTGATATATCAATCCGCGTAACCCACATGGATTTCTCACTAAGAAGAATGTTGGGCACATACTTTTCTAATTTGAACTCTAAACTAGTCTAACAAGTGCACGAATGAAAGACATACCATTCTCAAGTCTAACCTCTATACTCAAATATCACCTAGTATACACAAGCGAAGTACTTTACAAGTATATCATACAAGTAAACCAATGTATGAAGGCAACACACAACATTAGCACTCTCGCGATGGAACAACCATCTTCACAGCTCTATAAGTTGTTGTACTTAAAGTCCCAATAAAAATCTATCACACCTTGATTACGTAACAATAATAAAATAACAATCAACCATGGATAAAATCTATAACCAAGCTACAAACTGAAAACAGAAACTGAAAATGTTTAAGATAGTTTAATCGTTAACGATACGATTCAAAATTCTAGGTGTTAGTAAGGTATAAACCGAGACAAAATACTTCTTTTCATTATAAAAGTTATACCCAAAAATGGTTAATACCAGCTTGAAAGAGTAGCCAAACAGACCATAAATGCGCCAATTTAAAACAAACATTTTTAGAAAAACATATAGTAGGGAGACCATTCAAGCGCTTAGAAGTGACTGCTTGAGCGGACCCTAACCCGAGAGTTGCCAATTTTGATGCTCAAAAAATTTCTATGTATTGAGTAAAAAGTGCATTTTCCACACCTTTTGACCATAGTATCAAACCATGATGAAAACACCTTTTAAAACCAAAATCGGGATTAAAATTCACATGAAACCTTAAAAATGAGGTTCATAACAATTCAATAAATGAAGAAATTATAGACAATAAATGACAAATTAAATGAGAAATATGCCCACAATGCTCACAAGCAATTAACCCATGTGTTGGAGCTTTAGAGTCTTCAAATCCTGGTTCCCAACAACTCATAACAACATGCAATGTATTGAACAATTACATAAAAAAAGTACTAAACTACAATTATATGCAATTCTATATAAAATCCAAAACGGTCTCTTGAACTAAACAATTAATATGTTGCTCATTTTCCAAGATCATCTGAAACATTGTTCAACAAAAAAATGATCCATGGCTCGTAGAAAATGAACGACACATGAACTATGCATAATATGGAAGGGTGATCATGTATTATGCATAACTATGTTTAACCAAAATAGTTCCCTTTTCAAGTAAAACATGTTTTATCAAATAATCTACTTTTCAACTCATGAAAACATAGTTTGATCCTTCCTAACCCTAGTTCACATCATTTCCCATAACATTACTTACTGATCAAACTATAACTTTAGTTATTAACTAACACATCGTGGGTTTCACACATGCACCCATTCACACACCATGTTCAATGACATAAACATGCCAAATCACTAGTGATTCACACTGTGATATAACATTCGACGTGCTTATAGACTTGTCAATGGTTACCTTCCAACATGGGCTACTCGTAAGCCGATGAGTAACCATGCATTCTATAACCCGACATCACTCTGTCTCCCCTTCATGAAGTATAACATTCTTTTATGAGTTACTAACATGATGGGTAGGGAACCTACCTTTCACAAGTTAATGGTCATCCACCGACGTTTGGGTTGTAAGGCTTGGGGAATGCCCCTTGTAAATTTGTAAATTTCCTCTTTATAAAACTCTCAATTACCCAAAAAAAAAAAAAACCAAACCATTTTTCTTTTAAAGCTATACTTGGGATTCAACAAAGAATCGGTGACCTAGTAGACCCAAATCATCGGGTGGGTGAATCCTTATGTTGGATTACGACTCTTGTTGTCGGGGGTGACGGCCTTCACTTGATTACGACATTCTATGTCGTGTGGGTTACAGCCTACGTCAGGATTGTGACGGCCAACGTCAGTTAGTGTTTACACTTGTAATATAAACTGTTAGCCCTTTGTGGTTTGTGAGATCGAGTTTGGGAGTTCTCACCCTTAGGCTGTTTTGTTACTTATACGTAAGCCATTGATATCTTGGTGATAGATATGGTTAGTGTGGTGCCTTCGGGCCATGAGTTGTGGCTTCATGCGTTATAAATCATCTTCTGATTCTTTAGCCATACTCGTGGTTGTTTGTATGTCTTGTTGTTGATAGACTTGCATCTTTCATTCCAGGAATTCGTTTATCATTTCCTGTTGAGCTTATTAGTAGAGGGACACCTTTACCTCTTAGCCCAGTGTTGTGTTGGGGGTTACGTGTTATACGATCCTTCTCGATCACATATATGCGCACTGGTTTAACGGCAGTTACCGTTGCTGTGCTTGTTTACTCGGTACTAGCTACTGTTGTTGAGCTTGGGGTATATGTTATGTGATTGTGTAGGGTTTCTTCTTGTTTTATCGATATCTGGTGAGGATATCAGTTTAGTTGTTTAGGATATATTCTTGTTATATATATCCTGTTATGGTAGTATGCTATGATATTTTGTTATATCATGTTGTTGGTTTCAATATCCTGTTGGGTTTATCAGCTGAATTGTTTAGTTTTGTGTATAATCTATCTAGACCTGTGGATATTGTCTAGGTTTGAGGTATAAATTGTTTAAGTCTAAGGTTAAGGAGGTATTGCTTGGGTTGTTACTTATACTTGTTGTATAAATGCTTATACTTATGATATAAACTAATTTGTAGAAATCATGATAATGCGATAAACTGGATTTTGTTGGTTTCAGTTTAACCTTATTTTTCTATTGCATGTCATCTTCATATTGCATGTTTAGCTCTTTTGTAGCTTGTTTCCAACGAGCCTGTGAATCACGTTGTCTCTGACAACACAGGTTAGCTCAAAGAAGTATAGCAAGTTAATGACGGATGTAGTGGAAGCTTGGCAGAAGCTTGGTTTACTGGTTGAGCATGTGTTAGATCATAGTTTATGTCTGGAGGACTGTATATTCTTTTGATCTATTGTATGAGGTCGCAGAGCCATTTTATATTTCCTGTTTGAGTGGTGATGGATCTTGGTTTTTAGCATCTCTCTGGTTGCATGTACAGGTACAAGTTTAGGTTTACATGTTGTAGCTATATCTGTTTAGTTAGCTTCATTTGTATATCTGTTTAGTTGGCAGTCACTGCCTATGTTTTGATATAAATATCTTATGGGTGTTTATTGGGAACAAAACAGCTTTTAGTGCTTAAAGCAAACATATCCCCGCATAATTTTCTAAAATCTCGTGTGGCGTTTGTTTTAAGCATTCTTTAATACTAAAACGAGCATGGTTTGTACCTCTAGACTCCTTGACATGTGATCAATATCAGGGTTAAACCAAATAAAATTCTTTGTAAAGCAGGAAAATTAATATCTTTTTATATTAAAAAGAGGAGTTTAATCCAGTGTTTCGCGGTGCTCGCGTTTATTCTAACGTCTCCGGGTCGGGGCGTTATAGCCTCACTCTTTTGGCATCCGTTTTCTTCTTTCTTTCTTCCTCTTGTTTAAGCCTTTCTGATATTTTATTCTTCCTTTCTTATTTCTTTCTTTCTTTCTCTTCTTTTTTTTTTTATGCTTCTAGCTTTAGCATGGCTACCTTCTCTTAAGCACTCTCATTGGGGCAAAAGTCTTTAACCAATGCATATTGAAGCCATTTTATATGATCTTTGATGAACTTGGAGTTGTAGAGGACCGTGTTAGCTATCCCTTGGTCATATTCCTTCCAGACGGTCTCAGGGATGCTATGGTTGGCATTCACAATATGGTGTGCCATTTTCTTGAATGTGTTCACCAAGTATTCTGCCAAGATCACAAGCCTGAGAAATTACTATCGCAAGAGTTTTCATCTTGCTATTCATTGAGAAGTTAGACTAAATGACACCATCTATCTTGGTCTCAAGATGAGCAAGATTGGTATCAACCTTATGGTTGAGAGCCACACGTGATGCATGTATATAGAATCAAAAAGATTCTAGACGAGGGAGTAGAGTTGATTGAACTGATCAAAAGATACAAAGGATAGAGGAGGAGGATAAGAAGATGAAAACGGTGCATAGGGGGATAGATGTGGAAGAGGATAGTAGAAGATGTAGGGTCAATAAAGACTGTGGCGAAGGAAGACGTTGCGATGAAGTAAGAACAACAAAATGGGATGTATCAAAGGAGGAAAAGACAGGAGGTGAGGGGATCTCAAAATCTATGAATATATAAGATGGTGAGAAATGAGTAGAAAGAGAATCATCTCTCTGTTTTTAAGAGTGAGGTGGAATGGGGGCTATGTCAAAGGGGCTAAACTATGATGAAATTGAATGAGAGAGCCTTTTCTAAGTGGGCAATTGTTTTGAGGGTTTGAGATAAGTGTCATTCCTCACCTCGATCCCATCTTTTCTTTCAAACATGATGAGTTTGAAGGTGTCTCTACCATATATGAGTTTTCAGTGAAACTTCTCAAGCATTTCTTTAGAAAATTCCACACCAAAATGTCTCAGAATAATGGTAAGTTATATGCCATGAGGAAGGATTGAGAAAACTATTGTATGGGCCTGGAGTATGTCGGATGTGAGTAAAAATCCAAGGTGAAGTTTCTTAGCCTCTATAATACACCATATGATAAAAATGTGAATAATGGTGACATTGTCATACTGTCAGATTTGGGAAGGATGATATGATTTCCAAAATGAAATAAAAGCCTCATCTTAGGGTTTTTGATAAGATTAGGGGATTCTTTTCACTGCTTCATCGTAAGAGAAACCCTTAATGTTAGGATAGTATGCTTAAAAGCCACGCTTTTATGTATTTATTATCCGGGATCCCGGCATATTAATGAGAATTCTA
>JAUZSS010160039.1:0-10828 GCA_035668195.1 Sarracenia psittacina
TTTAGTAATGGGTCTTTTACTCATTACAAGCAAAGGCCTTTGATTCCTACTACCATAGGAATGCGGTAACCTGTGGATTATAAATCCCTGGTTGAAGTGGTTCCTGTGGAACCGAAGGGAGTGGAGTGTAAGTCATTAAAACTGTGAATTTAATTATGAAATTTAACTCATAATTACAAGAAAAGGTGAGAAGTGTTTTTAGTGCATTGTTTTGCATTTGTCATATTTCCTACTAGCATAATTTGCTAATGTTGTTATTTTTACTGTGTATGAATAACAACGCAGGTGAACGAGGTAAGGGATTGTTGGAAGATTGATTGATTGTCATGCATCGAGACTGGAAGATTTATTCATGTGATCATGTCATGACACTTTGATTCAGTAGCATTTGGAGTACTTTTATCTCTTTAGCCTCTGTTTAAGGCTTAGCAGACTTTCTAGTTTCTTTTCATATATTGCATGACTGTGAGAGCGATGGTGGGTTTATTTGTTTAAGTCTGAATGAGAAGTTCTATATTCTTTTCCTTCGCAAATTGGAAGTATTGGAATATGTATGTCTTCCTAAAAATAAAAAAAAAATTTATTTACGATTTTGATAACTTAAACACTGAAGTTTTCACATAACAAAATCATATGTTTTAAGAGGGTTTTTATCTAATAAAAACAAAGAAGTGTTCTCCAAATTTAAAGTTTTCTTTAAATTATTTTCAAAAAGGTCAGTTTGTTACACTACATGTATTGTTTTCTGTCCATTTTGCTTAGCACTTAAAGATTCATGAAAAACGAGCACTAAAAAATAATTTTAAAACTCGATACGCTTCCGCGGTTTGTTAACCTTAAGCCTAGAGTAACAAAATCTAGAAATATATCCTTTCTTCTCACAAAAAGTGCAGCACATGGGTTTTTGAATAGGAACTTGAGTAAAAGGATTTTTATGCTCTGCCTTTTGTTCGTTTGGATTAAATCCAAGTTCTTCCTTGTTGAAAGTGCATTTTGTGTCAAGGATCATTTCCAGGTTCTTTTCTCCTTGAGTGAACTTGGCAATGACCATAGTCAACTCCTCAAATTTTTGTTTTAAAAGGATATTTTCTTTTTCAAAATCTGTTGAGGCACTTAGCACAGGGTTTTCCTTTTCTTTTTCAAAAACTTCAACTCCTCAACTCTATGCTATTGAAGCAAACTTCTAGAGCTTCTTGGAGCTCATCAACAGAGGGTGAGTTCTCAGTCTCACTCTCATTTTCACTACTACAATCAGAAAAGCAAGTTACCTCATCTCCATATGACATGAGTGCAAGATTGGCATCTTCATCATTGGATTCTTCATTTTCTTCTTCACTGGACTCTGGATCATCCCACGTAGCCTTCATGGCCTTCTTTTGATGTTTCTTCTTGTCCTTCTTGAGAAAGGGGCAATCGGGTTTTATGTGACCCGGTTTGTTGCATCCGTAGATGTTATCCCAAATATCAACCCAAAGGGGGGTGAATGGGTTGATTGGCAAACTTTAATATATTTTGAAAAATTTTTCTTTTGATAAACAGATTGCACTTAAGAGATTAAAACAGAAACTGTAAAGTAAGAAATAAGGGAAAGAAGATATGATACAGAGATTTATAGTGGTTCGGTCTTCTCGACCTACGTCCACTCCCTAAGCACCTTGGGTATTTCAAATCCACTAGTGGCGATTCTTTAGTGGGTGAATCGAAACCGCGTACAATCAGAATACTTTACAAAGGGTGAAGTATAAACCACTTCTTTTAAGACAAAGAGAAACCAATGATTCTTGTCAAGGGTGAAACGTAACCCTATTCTTTTAAGGCAAAGCGGAGTCATACAGTGATGGAAGTTTGGTGGGAGTGATTCAGGCCTCCTTAAATGAGAGAATATATAATTTAAAGTTCACTTTACAATTCACTCATTCTCAGAAATAAATATACAATGAATGTTCTTGAGAGTAACCAACCAGAGAAAATAAGTTTGCAGCAGAGACGAGAGTAGTAAATGTGGCAGTAGTAGTGATTGCTCAGTCTGTAGGTGAGAGATGAGTATTGAAAGCAGCGGCAATGAAAGCTTGATCTCTTGTGAGGAATGTTCTCTCTGTATACTGGTTGTTCTCATTTTTTGTTCTTTGTTCTCTATCTTTTTGTTCTTCTTCGTTAGTTAAGTCTTCAAAAATGAAGGCTTATATATCTTTTTCACAATCATAACGTTGGAGACAAAGTGTTGTAGTCTTTGGAGCATTAATGGAGCATTTAATGCTAAAAATAGTTACCGTTGAATTAGCAGACTTTTTAAAATCCCAATGAATAGATCGATCTTTATATGAGAGAGGTCGAACTTTCTGATACTGAGTTGAATAGATCGATCGTCTTGCTAAATATGATTATTTGTTGAGTGAACTGAAGTAGATAGATCGATCGTGTTTCACTAGGATCGATCTCTTTGATGTTGTCCTGAATTTGGTTGATCTTCTTTGCTGAGTTGATCGATCATCGGATAAGTGAGTTGAGAAAAGGGATCGATCATTTTGTACAAGGATCGATCATAAGTTAATGCAGTTTGGTTGGATCGATCATATTGCACAGGGATTGATCATAAGTTGATGCAGTCTTGAAATTCTTGAGACAGTAGATCGATCGTATCTTAGAATGATCGATCATTTTGAGTAAGTGATCGATCATTTTGAATAAGTGATCGATCACTTGAATACCCGAGAGTGAGAAAAAGCCTCGATAAATATAGATCGATCTATTATACAACCAGGTCGATCTTTTTCTTTAGACATCAAAAATTTATCTATCTTTTTCTTAGAAATGATGGATCATTGTCTTTAAGTTAAGAGAGAATTTCTTCTTTGAGAAATGATTAATAGATCGATCATTGTCTTGAAGAGATTGATCAATTTCAAAAAGTTGAAGTAAGTTTATTTCTCAAGAAAATGATCTATCTTTTAGGATCGATCATTTTCTCTTGGGATCGATCATTTTCTCGTTATACAAAAGCAGGTTGATCTTTTACGATCGATCATTTCTTTTCTTATAAAAATTGATTGATCTTTATGATCGAACATTTCTTCCCTAGATCGATCATTTTGACAAACAGATCGATCATATAGATTGATAGATCGATCTTTTTCTTTTCTTATATAAACGGGTCGATCATATAGATAAATGGATCGATCATTTTCGAGTGATGATCGATCTTTCCTAAATTGCGATCGATGATTTTTCGAGTGACGATCGATCTTTCTTATATAGCGATCAATCATTTTGAACTTCAAAGACTAATTTCAGAGTATGAAATAATTTAAGTTCAGCAGTTCAAAAAGGTGTAATTGGGTACCTGATAGTCCTGAAAACTTATAGAGACATTATCAAATATTAGTACCAAATAAATTCAATTGATTGTTATATGTCAAAACAAGAAAATAACTTTATTGAATAACCCTTAGGCTAACAATCTCCCCCTTTTTGACTATGGCAACAATTGATTTGTTTACGAGAGAAAATAATATAATCAATTAATAAGCACCCCCTAAACGTGTGCATACATGTAAAGATCAAAACATATGCATTGATGTAATACTTACATGTTTTCAAAATTCTAAAGCAGAGCGGGTCTACAAGGATTCCACCTTGATTGTAGGCCATCATGCACTTTAGAATTGATCAACATATAATCACTAGACAAGTGAATATGTTTTAGATTTTATTTAGGGATAGCGTCAGAACAAAAAGAAGATAATTAATGATAATGACAAAAAAAAATTTCGAGAGGAATTTTCTTATGAATTACTCCCCCTTAATTAATCAACTTATATAAAGTGTAAGAGACTGCATATCTTGGCAGAAATTGAGGTGAAGTATTAACAATTTTACTCATAGCAAAAAACAAATCAGAGCTGAATGAATAGTCATTTTGTCATTTTGATCATAGCTAAAGCAATTTTCAATTCGCTTTCAAAGCGTATATGTTTACAGACAGTTATGTCATCAATAATGAGAATTAATTTTCATTCATCATATATAAGGAAAATCATATTGGCAAGATGCAGGGTAGGCAGACAGACATTTAAACTAAAAAGTTAAATTCATATATCAAAATATATTAACAAATTTGTACATGCAAGTCTTCTCCCTCTTTACAAATCAATTATTAAAACTTCTCTCCCTTTGTCATGGGCAAAAAGAAGGGAGTCTACAAGTTAGATTAGGGAAAAAGATGAAAGAAGAAAAAAACTTATTTCTTTGCCTATCATCCTTCTTGAGTTCAGCACGTTAGGCTTGAAAGGCCTGTTCAGCTGAAATCCTTTGCTGCATTGTTTCTTCAATATCTTTCACAAAGGACTTTGCAGGTTCTACTCCTGTGTCATCTTTTTCTTTTCCTATCCTGATTTTGCTTAGGAATTCTTGTCCCAACTCAGACAAAAATTACAGTTGTTGCTGTCAAGTATCAGCTTCCATGGAGTCAAGTCTCTCAACCATGATAGCCTGGATCTTGAACCAAAAGGATTTGGCCTTTTCATTGTGGTCAGAGATAGATTTCTTAGCATACTCTATGAAAGCTTCTTTAAGAACCTCATAAGAGTTTTTGCTGGCCATGACCAAATCTTTTATGCCTAAGTCCATTCTGGTAGCCAATTCTATACCAACAGTAGTGGCAGCATTAACTTATTTTTGAATGTTCTTCTACAGATCCTTTAGTGGAGCCATTTCATGATGCATGGAGAAGATTGACTTGTTCATCTCTGAGAGATGTGCATCAACTCTTGATTGAAAGGCTCTTTGGTCTGAAGCCATGGCCTTAATCAGAGAGATGAGCTCAGAGGAATCAGTTGATGGTGGAGGAGAAGGAGTAGAGTAGGATGTCCTAGCAGAAGGAGAAGGAGAAAGAATTTCAGCACTTGAAGGAAAAGATATGGGTGGATTGACATGAATGAAGAGGGTCATTGATTTTAGGAATTGAAGATGATGGGCCAGCTGGAGAAGGTGTAGGGTCAAAGACACCTTTGGTGGCAGAGGAAGCAGAATGAGATACACGTCTAGTGTACCAAATTTCATCTGGACTCTTGAATATATGCATCATGTTCAAGGTGGTACGATTACACAGATGATAGGGAGAGAATTTGACTGGTTTTTCAAAATATGAGTCAAGTTTAAAAGATTCAAAAACCTTAGTCAAAATCATCCCGTGAATGAAAGTTGAATTGCTCTTACCATGAATGTGATACATATGAGAGATGAAGAGGTATCCAAGATCAAGCTTGATTGAATTCATAATACACCACATAATAAAAACATGGAGCTTCGTTACATCTCCGAATCGTGTCTTTTAAGGAACGATTATGTGGTTTACTATGTGATGAAGGACTCTCATCTCTATTTTTAAGTAATGTGCCTCGAAAAGTTTTGTCGAATCAGTTAGCACATTCTTACAAATTGATTTAACAAAATCAGTGTGAGAAAATTCTTCATACTTAAAGCTCTTGGAGTTATATGTTATACACAAATCTCCTTCAGGGTACCCTAGGACTTGGTTGAATAGACGTGAGGACAGTTCAATTGAAATACCCTTAACTCTTGTGTTAATGGTAGAGGATGGTCGGGTTGGATTGACAAAGTGAGCGTAGAACTTCATTATCAGATTAGGGTAAAGAGGCCCTAAGATAGATAGAAATTTTTCCCATTCCAGAATGGAGAAAAATTTCGGGAAATCCATTCCATTTGATTTAAAGAAATCAATGTCAATGGCTTGTCTAGGTAATATCTCTCTCTCTCTAGAAAGGATTTTACCTTCGTGGGTTGGACAAGAGATGGAGTGGATTGAGTTGCTGGTTGATCTTCAGGCGATGTCCTCATTGTTGCATCAGTCTTACTCTTCTTTGGAGTCCTAGGACTTGATGACTCTGGAATGTCTCTTTTCTTTGAGTCCTTCTTCTTCGTCATCTTCGTAGTCGAGAAGCAAAGAGGTTATGAGACTATCGCAGGGATTGGAAGAGGATTTTGAGTAAGGTTTTGTGAGAACCAGAGATATCGTAAGAGTTTAGAGAGAATGGCACGAGAGGAATATGAAAGGATTTAAACCGGGTTTTATATATGAAAATCTCAAGGATCGATCCTTATAAAATAAGGATCGATCAATTTTCTCAATAGGTCAATCATCTTAAGAATAGGTCAATTGCACTTCGCCCAAAAGATCGATCGTCTTTAAAAAGGGATCGATCGTTTGATGCTTGATAAGCATAAAAGGTCGATCTTTTTATACTGCACCATTTCTCTCTCTCCTCCCTTGAGAAAAAGGTTGATCTATTTGAAAATTAGGTCGATCTTTCTATGGATAAGGAATAAAAATCGATCTTTGTGATGACAAAGGATCGATCTTTTCTGGGTTTGGACAGAAAAGGTAGACCTTTTTCAAGCAAAAGGTTGATCGTCGATATATGAGGATCGATCTTTGTTAATCAAGAGATCGATCTAAAATGTGGAAAGATCAATCGTGTCTATCAAGAGATCGATTGTAGAGACAAAAATATCGATCTTTTTAGCCAAAAGATCGATCCTTCAAAACCAATAACATGGGAAAAACAGAGAGTTTGATTATGAGCATTTCATCAAACAATATCAATCATGAATTAAATATCACACAGGTTCATCAAACTAAGACATTTACACAAGAAATTAAATCTTTCTTCTTGAAGGGGTTTAGTGAAAATGTCAGCTAGTTGTTTATCAGTGTAAAACTAATTCTACATCTCCTCTTTCTACATGATCTCTTATAAAATGATATTGAATTTCAATGTGCTTAGTCCTAGAATTCTAAATTAGATTCTTAGTTAGGAAAATGGTGCCAGTGTTATCCCACATAATGGGTATGCAACTAAAAGCAAGTTTAAAATCTTCTAGTTGTTGTTTGATATATAATGTTTGCGCACAACAACTACCAGCTGCTAAATATTCAGCTTCTGTTGTTGATAAGGCAACTGAGTTTTGCATTCTACTTGACCAAGAGACTATACACCTTCCTATGAGGTGGCATGTTCCCGAGGTACTCTTGCGGTCTACTTTGCACCCGGCAAAATCCGTATCAGAGTAGCTCAATAAGTCAAAAGAATCATGGCTTAGATACCATAATCCTAAGTCTATTATGAATTTTAAATATCTGAGGATACGTTTGACAGCATATAAGTGTGACTCTTTTGGACAAGACTGATATCGTATACACATGCAGACACTGAACATTATATATGGTCTACTAGCTGTCAAGTCGAGAAGGCTACCAATAATGCCTCAATAGAGAGTTGAGTCAATCTCCTTTCCTTTTTCATCTTTATCAAGTTTGGTTGATGTACTCATGGGTGTTCCAAAAGGTTTAGCATCTTCCATTTGAAATCTTTTCAAAAGATCTTTTGTGTATTTTGATTGGTTTTGAAAAATGCCTTTTGGTGTTTGTTTGATTTGTAATCATAGAAAGAAGTTTAATTCACTTATGAGACTCATCTCAAACTCTCTATGCATGCATTTGGCAAAGTCTTCACACATAGGCATACTAGTTGACCCAAAAATAATATCGTATACATATATTTGCACAATAAGCATATCATCATGAAAATGTTTGATAAATAGGGTTGTATCAATTTTACCTCTATTAAAATCATTTTCAATCAAAAATTCACTCAATCGTTCATACCAAGCTCTAGGAGCTTGTTTCAAATCATAGAGTGCTTTTGTGAGTTTGAAAACATGGTCTGGAAATTCATTATTCTCAATACCCGGAGGTTGCTTGACATAAACTTCCTCCTCTATGAAACCATTATGAAAAGGACTTTTTACATCCATTAGAAAAAGTTTAAATTGTTTAAAAGATGTATATGCAAGCAACATGTGTATGGCTTCTATCCTAGCTACCGGAGCAAAAGTTTCCTTCTAATCATGCCCTCTTCTTGATTGAATCCTCGGGCTACGAGTCGAGCTTTGTTCCGAGTGATCTTGTAACACCCCAAAACCCGGCGTACAAGAAACCACCTGCGGAACCCGAACCGAAAGCCTAAACTAGGCCGAAGCCGAAATTAACCAATTAAAACTTATGAAAAACCTTTGAATTTTCTACCGTTTTGAACCTAAACAAAACCTTAGCAATCGAGACCATTTTATATTGAAAGTAATATAAATATTATGATTGAGAAATGTCTCAAAAGCCCTCAAACCAACTCCCAAAGTTTTGCAAAAATCAAACAATTTTCGGACTGCCCAGAAAATTGGACCGCGCTCGAGCGGGCTTCGAGCACGCTTCGAGCGCGAAAACACCAGAACTTTTTGTGAAGAAAAGGTTCCAAAAACCAAAAGCTTTATAAAAATTATTTTCTTATCTAACAGAAAACCCAACCAAGCATGCATCTCTACTGTGCAATAAACCCAACCAAGCGGAACACAAAACACCCAACACGTACCTGTACATGTAACCAAGAAAGATAACTACCAAAATTCCTTTCCAACAGGTAATAAATGATAAACAGTTTTACAAACTAGTCTATATCATACATACATCCAGAATCTCAAATAGAAAATGTAAACATGCTAATCTAAGCATAAGTCTCGATCCAACGCGGAAGAGACGAACCAAAACCCATCCAGCAGCAATCACCCATCCGCCGCTAAACCAGCACGTTGTTACTAAAACAACATAATCTCACTGTCTTATAGGAAGTATGATAATAAAGAAAGCATGATAGGATGCGAGGATGATTATGCAGCAGAAAGTATACATTTTAAATCGTTTTAAAATTGTAACCTGCATAATCCTGTTTTCCAAAATCGACCTTCACCATTCCATAAATAATATAGGCTAAGTCCCATACCTCAACTTATAGACGTTATGGAATCCGCTCAGGAAACTAGTAAAAAACCATTTCTTAAAACCATTTTATAGTTCCTAACATTAACAATTAGAACAACAGAACATATAGGGAAATCATATAATTTCTATGAAAGATCCTTTATATCCTGGCATAAATGCCCCGACTTCGGGAGTCACCCTCTCGTCAATACGAGACTCCACGTCGGTCATGACCCACTCGTCAATACGAGACCCCACGTTGGTCGTGACCCACTCGTCAATACGAGACTTCACGTCGGTTGTGACCCACTCGTCAATACGAGGCTACTGAATATCCGAACCTTTGTTGAATCACAAGTTTAATTTCAAAGAAAAAGATTTGATTTTCAAAATTAAAGTTATGATTCAACACCCGTCCGGCTAACCGGGACTTGCCCGAAATACCATTTCAGGACCCTAAAGTCCACCCTCACCAAGATTATTCCCACATTAACAATATTAGAACAAGTAATATAATGTGCAACCATAACCAGCAGTGATACAATCGAACTGTAATATCAACTATGACAATAAACCGTAGTAATATAACAAAACCGCATTGTCAAACATGGAACCTCATATCAATACGTGTATATGGAAACCATCACCGATGCATAAAACATATGCATATCTAATTAACTAATGCATGTACTGTCATAACGAGAATAGATGCGTAGTCCATAACTATCATGTATTCTACTAAGCTACAATAGCTATAACTCCTAGTATAATGTGAACTAGAAGTAAATACCAGGAAATGTATAAACCAACATTCCTAAACTATAAGGCTCTTGCCTCACCGGCTTCCTTGCCATTTAACTCGTTTTTAGGAAAAACCACACATGGGTCCCAATTTTCCTAAAAATGCCATTTTTACCAAAATGGAAAACCCAAGCCATTTGTACATGATTGTCACTACGGCCACCCGTTTTACAAACCAAAAACACCAGTAGGTGAAAAACTTCGTACCTATCAAGGAAAAGCTGACACTTTTCAAAAATTGAGAATTTAAACCCGATATCTGCAAATCTCACATTGTACAGGTTTTGAGTTACAAAACTCCAAATCAAAATCCGAAAAGACTGGAATTCTCCTAATATAACGAGGATGCATAATAACCGGCTACTTTTCAAAATCCCCTTGTTTGGATAGCCCAAAAATGATAAAAAGCTTGAAAAACTTACTTTTTCGCAAATATTCAACCTATACTAAATCAATAGTTCGAGATTAGCATAGATCCTACCTCATAGCCGTAGAGGAAGCCCGAAAACCACGCGTCCAGCCATCCGTAAGCCATACAAACACCGAAATAAAAAATAAGTTCGGTAAAAACTTAAACAAACGCGTATAAACCGAGGATCTATAAACAAAAACCATAAAAACTCACCAAAGGAGCCTCAACCGGGGATCAAAAGCCAAGATCCAAAGCTCCCAAATCGTTCTCTGCCTTCTCCAGAAAGTTAGATAGACAAAAAGATATGTTTTGCTCAAAAATCGTGCCAAACGTCTTAAATATCTGTTCTGGCCGACATACCCTGCTCGAGCGCGCTTATGTCGGTAGTTGAAAACTAGAACTTTCAAACGCGCATAACTTTGTCATCCGACCTCGAAATTGGGCCATTCTTATGTGCAAATCAAAGCCCCGGAAATCCTATTTCCAATGGTTCCAGCCTCACATCCAAATTTATTTTGTAGGAAAAGTTATGTCCAAAATAGTGAAGGTATGCCAATGTCCCTCACCTATTTTAACTTGTTTTAAACCCAAAACTTAAAAACGGAGACGCGTTCCGACTCCGAACGTCTTCAAACTTGGCCCAACTTTAAGAAAAATATTCCAAAGCTTTCAAAAAAAAACGGCGCGATCATCGGACCCCGAATCATCAATAAACTTTGATTCTTTCAAAACTTTTTAACCGATTCTCAAAAAGGTTCACGTAAGCTGATTTCGAATTAAAACTT
>JAUZSS010161128.1:0-11049 GCA_035668195.1 Sarracenia psittacina
CCATGTGTCATTCTTCATGTAGACGAGAGCATGTCATTGCATATATTTCATGGGACACATTTGATGCACAATGACTATCTTATTACGTATAGAATTTAATCTACCTTCACCTAGCAACTTATACCTGTTAGCGTATAAAGTGGAATTACTAACTATTTTGGGGTTGTGAGTTAAGCTTTATAAGGGCGAAACCTTTGTTTTAACTGATATTCTTTTGTTAAATGCTTTTGTGATAAAATGAGGTTTTTTACTCTAAAATTTGGTTATGCAGGCAAGGTTTTGAACAACAAAAAGATTGTGTTTATCTCAAAAGCCCTTTCTTTTATATTGCTACATAACCAACCTTGTATATCGTTTTGTAGTTTGTTTTGTCTATTATCCTACAACCGTGGCTCGGCCACCCAAACATTTTTCAGGTTTTGCAAAAGGAGATTTTGGATAATTGGAGCATGGATGGGAAAGCTGGAGCACACACGCTTATTACCTTGTTCATGCAGCTTATTATTTTATTTGAATGAATGTATAATTAGCTTGCATTTCAATTTATCAATTTGGTTTACTGTACGGCCATAAGGCCATTTATCATTTAGTTGCTTGCATGTGAGTTATCGTTGGGTAGTTTTATTTTCTTTTGGTCTAGTTAGCTTTTCTTCTTTTAGTTGCTAGTGGGTTGCATATGCCTAAGGGCCGCCCCTTTTTATATATTGAGATTGGTGCCACATGTTGGCTAGTATTGTTGTTGCACTCAAAATCAGCTTAATATAGCTTAGTATAGTCTAGATTTGCCGCGTATGCGGATTGTTGCTGTATACAATGTCCAGGTGTTTGTTTGCAGGCCATTGTCCATTTTGGGAATGTCCAAAAACAGGAGAAATTCTGCCGAAATTTCTAAAAATTTCAAGAGTTAGAATATTTTTCAACATTTTTCCTAAAATTTCTTAACAAGAAAAATATTCTTATTTTCTTAAATTGGTGCTTTAAGGAAGTTAATATTTGGCATGAGACTCGGTTATTGGACATTCTTTATTAGATTATTTATTGGTTTTGGTCGAGACGTTACAGATAGTATCAGAGCTCTAGGCTCGAATACCCTAGGACTGTGAGAAGGGTTATGTGTGTTATATCGAGAGGGATGACTTGCATGTTCCGTTCATGATATGAATGTATTGTATGCTCATCTAGTGATGAGAACTGACTTGCGCATACTATATGGTTATGTGATTACGTGAGTATGGAGGTAGAACTTTGAGGAAGATTTTTCTTGTCTTAGGCATCCGGTTAACTACCTTGGGAGTCTAATTAGGAGGGTGCGTCGCGAACACTCATTCTAATTAGAAGTCCAAGCGATTTTTTTGGATTGAGGTATCACTCCGATTAGCCTCCTCGGTATGTGAAGATGTATTGTTGTGTTTATGTGTTTATGTACATAGATGTTAGTATGCGTTGTGATAGGTTTGTTATTACCTAGACCTTGGCTATCTTACCCGAGGGAGTAGGATAGGGAGGAGTATCCAAGAGTGGGTGGACCTATGAGTTAGATGGTTACCCGAGATGTTTGTGTTGATGTGATGTTTGCACGTCATGACCCATGCTATGTCGTGAGCTATGCGTTCTCGTGCCTTGTTGTCACATTGTGGGCCATGTACTGACGAGTGCATACGAACGGAAGCGTTTAGCACGATGGAACGTGGATGGGACCATAGTGGGCGGGAGCGTGATGATGTGATGTGACCCTGATGGGGTAGATTCCTTGTTTTTTTTTTGGATAAGGTAACTGTAACATAAAAAAATAATAAAAAATTACATATTTACAAGGGGTATTCCCCAGGCTATACAACCCAAAGAAAAACCACCACAAAATCTATCCAAACTTAAGCAAACATGAACATAGCCAAACAAGAGGCTAACAAAAAGATTACAACCAAGAACCCAAAAGCAAAACCTAAACCAAGCAGCTGAAACACAAACCCTCCCACTAATTCCAACAACTTAACAATAAACCAACTAAAATTCACATCATACTACCGCCCATCTTGCCCGAGCCCTCAGCTGCTTGGAGGCACAGAGAGGCTTGGACAGCTGAGCTTCGAGGTAAGGCGAAACATGCAGTCCCAACAGGGGAGTCTGAGCGGCAAGACAGGGCACCGACCTGAACTGGGGCAGTGCTGCAATGCTGAACAACTGGATCACGGGATATGGTATGAACTCGTCCGTTCCCCTTGCTATGAGGCTGACCAATGCTAGACTGCAGATGGTTCTGCCTGGAGCCCAAAGGATGCTTATCTCGCTTGCTATCCTTGTTAACTTTATCATCATTCTTAACTTCTGTCTCCCTCTTCTCCTTTCTCTTTCCCTTGTTATCTTTCCTTCTCTTGCTCACTTTAACCCATTCAGACGAACTTGACGAATCTGATGTACAACCAAAATCTGTATCTACCTGATCCTTTGCAGCTTGGCTAGACTTCAGCTCCCTCTTTAGTATCTTCTCTTTACAAGTTGATAAAACATGGCCATAAGAATCACAACGATCACACTTAGAAGGCAACCCTTGATACTCGATAGACACTTCAATTTCTACACCCGCATTCCTCACAACAACTGACTGCAACAATGGCTTGGTTGCATCAACTTCAATACAAATCCTCATAAAGGAAATACGCTGCATCGTGCCTGTAGCCTTATCCAGACATAACGAGACCCCCACGGCGCTTGCAATTCTACTAAGGCAAGAAACATTCCAAAATTCTAGGGGTAGGTCAAAAAACTTAACCCAGACCGGAATCTTAGACATTGCTTCCTTAGTTAATTAAAGACACTTTTGCCATTTGCGCAGAATTAAAAGTTTCCCAGAGAAATGCCATGGCCCTCTCTCAAGGATATTATCCATGTGTTGCTTACTTTTAAACTTGAAAAAGAAGAACCCATTATCATTACCTTTAACCTCCAAGAGACCCTCGTTCCTCCATAGGGTCATAGCCGTAGCTCTCACTAATCCATAAGCTAGGTTCACATCAAAAAAATACCCAAATAAGCAGTTTTCCCATGCTTGTTCATCAATCCAATCATCCTCAATTTCTATAACACCCGGGACTTTGGGAGCGAAATATTCCAATTTATAGCTAGAAAGACTTCGTTGGTTGAGCCGAAGAGGTTCCCAAATTTGCTTAGATGCTCTACCATTACCTACAACATTTGCCCATGATCTGTCCCTCTTTTTATTCTCAGGGACCAGTTGAGGCTTTTTGTCAAACAAGTGGTGAGCAAGTTTCGGCATACCTTTAAAGTGGCCAATTTCAGTATCAGCCGAACCTGGTTTATCTTCAAATTCAAAGTCATCTCCACAAATTCCTTCAGAGATAACACTCTTACTTTCTACATTTTCAGTTTGGCTCTCAAGCACTACATTCTTTGTGGGCAAATTATCAAGCACTATATCAGACGCAGAAATTGGTACCTTCGGAGCCGCCGGCACAACAAATTCCTCAGAAGCAAAATCAACACACATCACGGTTTTGGAATTAGGCACAGAACTTGACTTAGGCAAAGTATCAAACACCTTGGGTGCATAAGCTATTGGGTCCCGTTTCTCCTTCACCTGCTTCGGGCCATCCCCAGTCACAACAGTGGAGAACCCCTCCACACCATTCCCAACAACAGGATGCAAACAAGAAACAAAAATACCTGTTTCCAAGCAATCTGGAGGAGTCCCTTCGTGCGTCCCCTGTTCTTCGTCCGAATCGTCTTCGTCATTTTCACCCGATCCACTCTCTCCTTCTGTGGTTTCCTCCTCTTCAACAGATTCGTCTTCCTTTTCTATTAGAGAACCAGGATCGGCTTTAAGAGAAGGCTCAACTTCCGCTTCCCCTTTCGCTGCGATTTCTACCTCAGATCTGGATTTTTCCCTTGTTACACATACTTTATCAGGAGACACAATGCTCACCCCTTCTTCAGGCTCATCTATCTTCTCCTCGGTCTCACCTCGATCCTCAATTAGTTGCCTATCTATATTCTGGAAACTAGATTTGTTTCCCTTGATGGCTGGGTCGAAGATCTTCTCATCAGATTCATGATTCTTATATTTAACCTCTTTCGGCAAAGTATTCAGAACCCTATTCGGCAATGAGGCAGCACCGCCTTGATTCGGAGAAACAAAATTAAGTTCCTTACACAGTTTTTCCGGGGAAGGCGATCCCCTATACCAGGCCAACCATTCAATAACCTTTCCCAACTCGACATCATTCAAAGGGCTTTGTCCTCGTTTTGCTTTCCCCAGAGCTTTTAGAGCTAGCTTCTCAAATCGACTTTCTACCTTATCCCAGTCCTCTTCAGACAGAGGATCCTTAGTCGGGGGAATAGAACTCCAAGCTTCTTCAATCATCTGACCTAGAGGATCCCCCTCCTCTATGAGAGCCTTGGTCATTGTGGAAGCCGGAATGCTCGACTTCTTCTGGTGATTCAAGTCTTTTGGTAATTTCCCAGCCAAAGGGGGAAAACCCTCTTCATAGTCTCCGACGTCAGGAGATAGCAACGCATATCTATTAGAAGAAATCCCTGTATTATGAGATTTAAATCCTCTGCTCATCTTACCAAACGGAGAAGACGCCCAAAGGGCGTTTCCCAGTGACTCACCCAATCGCACCTTAATCGCACCTTTAGTCACACACTTAGTCACACACACTTAATCACACACTTAGTCACACACTTATGCTCTATGGCTCCCTCCCGAGACTCTGCCTTGTCTGCCATCTCCTTTCCGAGATCACCCGCGTTGTCAGAGACAACGTGAGCCCACTGGCTCGTAGGAAACAAACTATGCAGGGACTAAACACGCTGTATGAGGATGACATGCGATATGCAAATACAGTTTATCTAAATATAGATAAATCTATGAAATATTGTACATGATATAAGTTCTTAAACATGTTATCACATTGCCAAAGTTATACGAAAACATATACAAGTTGTGATGATAATCCGGGACATCCCCCATCTCCCGTTCCGGGGCATCCCCCAACAGAATATAAAACGCATCCCCCAATGTAAGAATGAGTCCGGGGCATCCCCCGCATGTCATATTTATATATATCCGGGGCATCCCCCAACATACATGATTTTAGCTACGACTATCCAATTTACTAACCAAAAACACCAGCAATTAGCCCACCCAGCCCATGTCAAGGAAAGGCTGAAACATTTCTAAAACGAGGGTTCTAAGCTCGATAAAACCCCATATCTGCAAATCTAGCAAATACACAACTTAGGCATAAAACAGCCTAAACACAGATCTGAAAAGATAGGTATCTCATAATCATGCTCATAGCCACGGAAAGCCCAAAAGGTTTCCTAGAAAATCGAGCCCGAGGCCCGAAACATGCAAACTAGCATAAAATAGAATAAATCCAACATAACAGCTAAAAATAAATAAAACTAGCCTTACACACAACAAGGATAGTTACTGAGTAGGTTGTCACATACCTCGTGGTACTCTCGAAAGTCCCAAAGGCCAAAACGAGGCTATCCAAAACTGTCAGAATCCAAATCTGCTCCGGTGGATACGAAGCCCTCGATGCCGTGATCAACCGTGCGGGTCCAGAATCCAAGCACGCGGCTTCAAATCACCAAAAAGCAAGCCCCTAGACCTCAGATCTCGTTTTCTAGAGAGAGGAAACGAAAATGAAATGTTTTTAACTTAGCCACCAAGTTAACCCACGCCTCATATATAAGCTGGCCGACATGACCGCTCGAGCGAGCTTACCACCGCTCGAGCGGTCTTGGCTGTTATCAGCCCAACCGAAACTTAAAAACCAAGGCTCGTTCTTACCCCGAACGTCCTTAAACTTAGCATAACACTAGCAAATAATATACCGAAGCCTACAAGACAGACGGCGCGATCATCGGACCCCGAATCGTTAATAAACTTTAATTCTTTCTAAACTTTTTACTGGTTTCTCGGAAAAACAAACGAACGCCGGTTCCGAATTAAAGTTTAAAACCGAAACGGCCCATGATCTCCCGGTCTAAGGCTTCCCGAAACATGCCGAAAGCCGACATACGTGTAAAACAGGGTCAGGCCCTTACAGACATGCCCAGGAACGGTGGCCACGTTTGAACTTCAGCGCTATTCAAGGGCGTCGGAGAAAACCTTTGGAGCACCAGAGAGAAGATGTCGGGGCAGAATCGCCCGACCATGGAGATGGTGAGTCTTCGAGCATTGGTCTATCGGATCGGGGGGGTCATTGGGGCAGACCACCGAGCCCCTAGCGATCTTCCTCTTCTTCGGGAGCTTTGCCTTAATCGTGTTGTTTTCTCTTTTTGTGCTGTCTGTTGCTTTACACCACTGGTCTTGTTTTGTCTGTTTCGAACAACTGTAATCCGTTTTGGGAATTGTAGGGATGTAGTCTTTATTGCTTGAAAGCTTATCACTTTCGCTCGGTTTTTTATGTTCATATCGCTTTTGGTAGTTAATACTTGCTCGTTGACATTGGTTCACTAAACGTGCCTCAGGGATTCGGGACAATCCACCCCGGAGAGTTTCTGTCACATATTTCAGATGGTCGGATTATTATCCATTAGATCTTCGTAGTAGATTGGCTGGCAGTCTCCTGTCTTTTAGGCGCAACATGTCTTGGAGAGTGATTTATTGATATGTTGAGACCGTAGTCCGAGATGGTCGGAGATCTCATCTCCTACCCTGCCCCTTCGGGCACAATGAACTTGGAGATGGCGAAATAATGTTGAACCGTTGGGGTCGTAACCCTGGATAGTCGGAGATCTTATCTCCTACCCTGCCCCTTCGGGCACAATGATCTTGGGGGATGGAGAAATAACGTTGAACCGCTGGGGCCGTAACCTGGGATGGTCGGAGATCTTATCTCCTACCCTACCCCTTCGGGCACAACGATCTTGGAGATGGAGAAATAACGTTGAACCGTTGGGGCCGTAACCCGGGATGGTCGGAGATCTTATCTCCTACCCTGCCCCTTCGGGCACAACGATCTTGGAGATGGAGAAATAGCCTTGTTATGTAATTTTACCTGACATGGTTAAGCATGGAGGGTTTCCCAAAACAGCATAGAAGCTAAGCTAATCTAGAAAAACAGGAGAATTTCATTTTCATTGGCGATTGCTGATAGCTTGTTTAAACAAAAATCAGAACAAAAAGATAGAGGATACTGCCCTACCACTCAGGGTCGGGGATCGTGGGCAAGCTGATCATCCTTCCTTTGACGCCCGGTTACTCCCTCTTGTAGACGTGTCGTAGCCCTCTCGTGCCGATAATTGATCTCCTTGTACGCATCCGATTCCCTCTGTCATAGGGAATTTTATCATAAGATGGAAAGTGGAGATAACCGCTTCGAACTGGTTGAGAGCCGTACAGCCTAAAATGGCGTTGTACGCCGGCGGCATGTCCACCACCAGGAAGGTCAGTAAATGAGTTGCTTTGTGCTTGTTACCCAAGGTAAGAGGGAGTTGTATGGTTCCCAGGGGACGGACCTCCTCCCCATTGAATCCCCTCAAGGGCGAGTTGAACAGCATCAGTTTGTTGAATCCCCTCAAGAGAGATTCCTGAATCAACTAAGATCCTTTTGACCAAGAAATTTCCAATCAGGGCTCGGATGACCACCGGATCATCATGAGGGTAGCGCACGGATTTCCCGTCTTCATGGGAAACACCAATCGGTGCGTTCGGACCTCGGACCTTTTGGCTCGGGTGACCTCGTCGCTCTCTTGTTTTACGCCGGCCCTTACCTTCTTTACGTGCGCCTTGTGTGCCGAACTGCTGCTGCCTCCGCCAGCAAATCCTCCAGAGATGGCGTGAATCGCCGGGTGAAGGTCATGTTGCTTCTCTTCATTGTATCCCAGACTTTTACTGCATCGATGAGGATTGTTCTGCTGATCTTGCTGATTGCGTCGGTCGGCTTTCTTCCTCGATGACTGAAAAAGGAAGCCCGAGAGCCTCCCTTTTTGAACTAGCCTTTCGACCTCTTCTTTCAGCCGGTGACAACTTTCGGTATTGTGCCCGTGATCCCCGTGGTACTCACAAAAAGCGTGCTTGGAGCATTTCTCAGGCGACGCTTGCATCTTCTCTGGCCAGCTAACTTCAGGGTCTGTCCTAATATGCATTAGGACCTGATCGATAGGAGTATTCAGAGGGGTAAAATGTTGATCCCCCTGACTACTCCCCATCCTTGGCATCAGTCGACCAACGCCTCTCTCACGATTTTGTCATGTGGTTCTTCCTGTGGATTTTATCTCTGGGTCCCTTGGCCGCTTCTCCGGCCTAGGGAACTCTCTCAACTCCTTGGCTCGTCTGGGGGCTACAACTTCTTCGCCATTCATCTGCTCTTCGGCCTTCTGCATAAGCTCGGCTATGCTTACTGGAGGTCTAGCGGATAGGGCGAACAAGAAACTGCCCGGTCTTAGTCCGCGTATGAAGGCGGCCATCATTATCCGGTCATCCCCTCCGTCCACCAGGAGAGTCTCTTGGTTGAAACGGTTCAGGTAGGAGCGAAGAGTTTCCTCCTTTCCTTGCTTTATTTCCAGGAGCGCCGTGGCCAGTTTTCTGAGTCTTCGACCCCCAACAAAATAGGATACGAATAGCTTTCCTAGTTGGTCGAAGGATTCTATTGAGCCCAATCTAAGTCGGGAAAACCAGCTCTTTGCTGCACCCTTCATAGTGGAGGGAAACGCCCGGCATGTTATTTCATCTAGAAATGCATGGAGGATCGTCACGGTCTGATATGTGTCCAGGTGATCCATAAGGTCGGATTTTCCATCAAATTGATCTATATACGGCATCTTGAATTTCGGGGGGAGAGGTACCTCCAAGATGGAAGGGACAAAAGGAGTTGTATCCGGCTTCGCCCCATCCTTCGAGGTTATCCCGGACTTTCCCTTCACCAACAGTATCATCTGATTCAGCTAATCCTTCAGTTCTCGTAATTGGTTATCGGCGACGGGGCGATCCTTAAGCTGGTCTAACCTTTTTGCCGATGCTTGCTCCGCACCGTATTCTCTATGTGGTATCTGGAATTTAGGGTCGCGTCGACTGGCGACTTCCTCTTTGCCCCCTCGGTGAATTTCTCCACGCAGATGCTCGTCTTCTCTACCCTCGGGGAGGCTTTTGTCGTGCCCCCTGGCGCTTGGTTTCCTTTCTCAGTCTCCTCCCAACATGAGGAGGATTTTTGCCTCGGGACATGCCTTGGGATCTTGTCGGGGCTTCCAAATGTTGGAGCATCACTATTTGCTATTGCACCAACTGGCGAACCTCGTCCGCGATCTGATCCACACGTTGATCTACCAGGTTCGCATCTGGCTCGACGATATGGTCGCTTTCTTCAGCTATAGATCTGGTTCGCACCATTGACTGGGTCGAGCAGTCCCCAGTGGGATCCAATACTATTTATAAATTTATAAAATCGTTCCCACATACGGCGCCAACTGATAGCGTCAAGATTCCATCGGGTTCCAATCCGGTTATCAACGGGTCTTCAGCGAAGTCCTTCGGGTCTGAAAGGAGGTGGTAAACAAGTTATGAGAGGGTGCCGGCGTACCAGCGTACCCTCTCCGATGACAAAGTCAGTACCGGTATGAGGAGAGAATGTAAGCTGTAAGGTATTGAAATCTAGAGAGAAGGAGGAGAGGTAGTAGAACAGTGTATATTTGATCTCTGCGTATTGAATAATGTAAGAAAATTATTTGGTTCAAAGGCTTAGCAAAGCCTATATACCTGGTCCGATCAAGCGACGTGTAGCTAGGTCGGTCAATACGTGGCCCCTCAGATGAGGGTCTTCCATGGGATGAGCTGAGGTCCCTTAGATCAAACATGATTACCTGTGTCGCTCACGTGATATGCAGAGGCTGGCAGGAGAAACCATTTAACTCCCATTTATTGCTTTGCGCAGAACCTTTACACGTGCTGTGTTGTGATTGGAGGTCGGTCGGGTCTTTGTTCCCTGTAATGATTACCTGTTACTGCGTAACTTGCTGTGGAAGATACGGAAATATCGGGCTATCTATGCCGATCTGGGAGTTTTCTCGGGTGTCAATGTTTGGTCGGGACGATTGAATGTTGATAATTCCCTGGCTACTCGAGCTCGGGCGCTAGAAGGAGGGCGTATAGCTCGGGTGTACAGCCTGAATGATCCAGATAGGTCGGTTGTCGGCTCAGATACTCAAAGAAGCCCAAGTTCACAATACTAGGTTCGGGCCATAGGTAATCTGTAGGCCGGGTATATCGATCGTGGGTCCAAGCGGGTTGACAGGCTCTTCACAGGTCGGATCTTGGATCGGGCCCTATGAAAGTATAGCTTCCATCTTGATAAATATGGCAATGATATAGGTGTGTCCTTCTAGGGTCCTAATACGGGTGTTTTCATCGACCCGACTTATAGTGGTGAAAATTATCACCACATCAGAAATCAATTGTGAATTTAGAGGTCTTGTGTTCGATTTTCGCTGAAAGCACTCTAATTTAACCGATACATATGATTTGTGTGTGATTGCAGGTATCCAGAGGTTTTACACGTAAAGAGTGGATCCAAATGACCCTTTCTTAAGGTGGATCCTCCGCCATTTAAAAAAAAAAAGCTTTTGTATGCATGACTTGTCATTTTTATGAACATCAATATATTATAAAAGGATAATAATGTATTATTTACTCATTGTCATTGTCTTGGAGGTGAAGAAAATTCTCAACAATGGGACCGCTCGAACAGATTATAGTGGTTCGCAACAATTTGTGCAATTTGCAGCAGAAATCGAGAGCATGACCTGACCGCTTGAGCGATTCGTGCGAATTTACATTGTTAATTGTTGGTTAGGATTTGCATAACTAGACGTTTTATGTTGCTTTGACCTAATTCTCTGATTTGTTAATTTCCAAAACACAAGTTTGGTATTCTCCTAAGTTTATAATAAAAGTGTGAACTCGTAGACATAAACACTACTTCGCGAATTAAGTAAATTTGTGTCTTTATTATTTGGTTGTGGTTTTTTGTTCGTTATCTATCTTTCGTAGCTTGTGTGTATTTTAACAAGTCTTGGGAG
>JAUZSS010163313.1:0-11027 GCA_035668195.1 Sarracenia psittacina
TCATTGTCGTCCTCTATTATTTGTTGATGGTACTTTTTTGAAGGGGAGATATAAAGGGATTTTATTATCTGCAACAGCAAAGGATGGAAATCAAGGTATGTGTTAAGTTTTTATTATATTTATTATCGAAAGTTTGTTCATCATTTTATGCATGTTTTGTTCTCATGTATTTCTCCTTACCTGTTCACATTGTTGCACATTTTCAGCATCTATTATATAGCAAATTGTGCAGAAATATCGATTTTGAACCCTAATTTGCAACAGAATTTGATGCAGCCACATTTACATAATGTACAGAATTTGTACTGGGAATGAGCATAAAATCCAGAAAATGTGCAGAAATTTTCATGGATTTGCATGGATTTGTCAATTTTGTGCAGAAATCTGTTAGGATTAAATTGTGCAGAAATCTGTTGTGAAAATGAGCATTAAATTTTGTTTAAATCTGTTGTGAAACTGATGCACATTTTGTGCACAAAACTATGGAGAAAATGTGCAGAAAATGTGCACATTTTGGAGCATGGATTTGCAGAAACTGTGCAAAAAACGTGCAGAAATTTTGCAGAAAATGTGAAGAAATTTCGGAGTATGCATTTGTGCAGAAACATGTGTATATGACCTAATGAGCATCAAAGTATTTTGCTCTATGAGCATTTAAATCTGTTGTGTCAATGAGCATTAAATATGTTAGGAGTTAATTGTGCAGAAATAGAAATATGTTGTGAAATGTGTTGTGGAGCATGGAGCTAATGCAAACAATGTCACCCAAAGTCTTTGCCATTGATGGTTCTTGAAATGAGTATTTACATTTTGTGCACATATGGTACAAATAACATATGTACAATGAGTATTTACAATGAGGCCACATTACATAATAATGAGTATATCGATTTTGAACCCTAACAAGCAACAAAATTTGATGCAGCCACATTACATAATAATGAGTGTAAAGACAGGTTATGAGCATTTGTACTTGGAATGAGCATAAAATCCAGAATGGTATGAGCATGTTTTAAGTAACCAACCCTCATTTACTCATTTTATGAATCATTATTGATACTTAATCATCAATTTCTGCATGTGGTCAGTATATAATACTCATTTATTTATGCATGGTTGGTACATAATACTAATTGTATGCATATGAATGGTACATATTGATTTTACTTCATTTTCTGCATGTCCTCACTTGCCTCTCTAACAAACGTAATGGTAAACAACTGGTTGCTTAAAACAACTATTTTATGCATGGTTTGCTAATTTTCAGCATCTATTATACAGAAAATTGTACTCATATTGATTTTGAACCCTCATTTGCAGCAGAATTTGATGCAGCCATATTACGTAATAATGAGCATAAAGACATGTTATGAGAATTTGTATTGGAAATGATCATAAACCCACCCCGCTGCATTCTGCTGACTTGAATTCTGATTTGTGCTTTGTAGGATTATTCCCTCTATGTCATGCAGTTGTTGACGCTGAAAATAAGGATAATTGGCGATGGTTTGTGGATCAGTTGTCAACTATTGTTAACTCATCTCGAGATCTCACTTTTTTAAGTGATCGCAATCCGGGGTTATTGGATGCCGTTAGTGTGGTTTTCCCTACTGCTCACCATGGATACTGCTTACAACACTTGAAAAGGAATTTGAGGAATCACTTGAGTGGGCGTTGGAATGCATATAGGGAGAAAATGGTGCACTTTTTTGAGAAATGTGCATACGCCCCTACTGTAGATGCATTTAACGTTTGTTTCAAGGACTTGTTGGATGAGGGAAACAGGAAAGTTAAAGATTTTTTGGCTGATTTACCAGTTGAGCATTGGAGCAATGCTCATTTCAGAGGATTAAGGTACGGTGAAACAAGTTCAAATGCTGCTGAATCTTTCAATAATTGGATCAGAGGAGAACGGCACTTGCCCATCACCGCTATGCTTGATTCTATTCGCATGAAATTGATGCACCAGATTGGTACACGGAGGGAGATGGCAACGAAATGGAATTCTGTTTTATGTCCTGCTATTGATGAGAAAGTTAAGGATGCTTTTAATGATTCACGGACATGGAATGTTAGTTTATCTGGTTGTGGAGTTTATGAGGTCCAGTCTCTACCGTCTGTTATGGTTGATTTGATTAAACGCACGTGCTCATGTGGTATGTGGCAACTTACCCGTATACCATGTGCTCATGTTGTAGCTGCAGTGCAGAAGAGTGGTAAAGATTTGAATGGATATGTGGACAACTATTATCATGTTAAAAGTTATAGAGATGCATATGGTTCTTGCATTCACCCCGTGCCTACGATTTGGAAACAAAATAGTAATGAGCAAGCTGGTTACATCCTTCCTCCGCTATCTAAGAAGCAACCCGGTAGACCCAAAAAGAGAAGGATCCCATCAAGTGGTGAGAAAGTGAGACAAATTAAATGTGGTAGGTGTGGAAAAGTTGGTAACCACAATAGGAAATCATGCAAAGAGGCTTTGTAATTTTTTTTTTGTTGGAAATCAAGTCTTGTTGCTACGAATAATAATGCAAATGAATTCATTTATTTTGCAACATGTTGTGTAATTGGCATGTGATGCGTTTATAATATTAATTCTACAGTGTTTCAATTTGTACTTGTTTGAGAATGTGTTTAAACATTTGTTTCATCCGCATTTGTAAGTGATATTCAGAAAATGAAGATGAAAAATATCATATTCAGAAAATGAGGGTTTATGTACCTCTCATATTCAGAAAATGAGGATGAACAAAGCATCAAAGCATTTTTGTGCAGAATTCTGTTAGGAGTTGATTGTGCAGAAATCTGTGTAGAAATTTTGCAGAAAATGTGCAGAAATTTTGGAGCATGGATTTGTTCAGAAACATGTGTATACGACTTAATGAGCATCAAAGTATGTTACTCAATGAGCATTTAAATCTGTTAGGAGTACATTGTGCAGAAATCGGTTGTATCAATGAGCATTAAATATGTTAGGAGTTAATTGTGCAGAAATAGAAATCTGTTGTGGAGCATGGATTTGTCAATGTTCTTTTATGTAATGGAATGCTTTGCTGCAAATGAAAACAATGTCACCCAAAGTCTTTGCCATTGATGGTTTTTGAAATGAGTATTTACAGTTTGTTCCCATATGGTACAAACAACATATGTACAATCAGTATTTACAATCCCTGTGCACAAGTACTGCACAACTTAAGGCAAATCCCTGTGCACATTTGTTCAGCCACTAAACCCTGTGCACAACTACAAATTTCTGCACAAATCGCTGTGCACGTTTTCTCTTCTTGTGCACAAATTGTACACATTTGGTCTGCTGCAAATCCCTGTGCACAACTCCAAATTGCTGCACAAATTTCAGCACAAATCCCTTTGCACGTTTTCTCTTCTTGTGCACAATTTTTGCACATTTGTTCAGCTGCAAATCCTTGTGCACAACTCCAAATATTTGCACAAATTCAAAATTCTGCACATAAAATTCTGCACATAAAATTCTGCACAAAGACAAAATTCTGCACAACCAAGATTCTGCACATTTTCAAAATTCTGCACAAATTCAAATTTCTGCACACATGAGCAGTTGCTGCACAGATATTGGAGATGAGGGTTTAAAATTATTTTGAATTTATTAATGGAAAGTGATGATCATTCGAAATGAGTATCACATTACAATTACAACATGATGATCAAAATATATAAACTGGGGATCTAATTTGTTCTTGCACAATTACAAATGGAGGATGAAAGTACATTGACATCAAATTGAGGATCAAAACAGAAAACTTTTCAATTTCATCTTCTTGTAAACCACCATGTCTCTGCAACATCCTCTTCGTTTCAGCTATTTGCCTTCGCAGCTGCATCAGCCATTTAAATGTGCTTCTTTTCTCTCCATCAGCTGCATCAGCCATTTAAAGGAGCAGCTTGCAGCATTTGCCTTTACATCACTTTTTGCCTTTACATCAAAATTTCAGTTCCAAATGAGCAATTTCAAGCATAACAGGTCATGAGCAATGTTAGCAATGGCAATGAGCATTACATTTTTTGATCATTACTGAAGCAATGAGCAATGGATTCACCAACGAATGCCAACCAACATGTCTCTCCAATAACCAATGAGCAATGGATTAAGGTAATAGAACCACATTCAACAGAACTATGGATTAATGTCATCCTATCACATTCAACAGAACTATGGAAATAAGAGCATGCAATTACAACCACAATGCTTAGCAAACTGCTGCAAATAGCACTTACAGCACTCAATGGAGCAATGAGCAATGTCAGCAATGGCAATGAGCATTACATTTTTTGATCATTACTGAAGCAATGAGCAATGGATTCATCAACGAATGCCAACCAACATGTCTCTCCAATAACCAATGAGCAATGCATTAAGGTAGTAGAACCACATTCAACAGAACTATGGATTAATGTCATCCTATCACATTCAACAGAACTATGGAACCACATTCAACAGAACTATGCATTAATGTCATCCTATCACAATGCTTAGCAAACTGCTGCAAATAGCTGTAATAAGCCACATGCACACGAGTCTGCAAACAGCTGCACATGAGGCTGAACATAAATGCTTGTATATCATGAGCATATGGAGCCTCCCATAAATGAGCATTACATAGACAAGCATATGAGAAATAACAAGATTGGAAAATCAATGACCAATTGCAAACCAAATTGTGCAGAAAATGTGCAAAAAAACTGAAGAATGTCCACAAAACGAGGAGTATCCTAAAATGAGCATTACATAGAAGGAATATCCTAAAATGATGAGTATGTAACGAGGAATATGTCATTAAAATCCTAAAACTAATTGACACTCCGAAGTCATTGTTCTTGCACCGCAACAGTCCCAATTGTACCAGCTGCCTTAGTTGTCTTGTTCCATGATCTTTGGGGATCAGTCATGAACAAGTCTATCAATTTTGCACGTAGAAGTCGACATTGTTCCGCCGTGAATACGCTGTCCACCACCTCTGCATGTGTATACTGCTCAATGATGTAGCACACAATCACACCGCAATCTAACCTGTAAATAATAATTTCGTATTATTATTTTCAAAAAAAATTTACAAACAGAACACGTCTTTATTTGTACTTACGAGCCATGTTGTTGCTGTGGACACACTTTTACTGATATAATCCCATTGTCAGAATCGGGTGTCATCAGAAGGAATGTTGGCTTGCTCGTCAGGTAGTGATCCATGTAGCTTTTCTGCATTTTATTCCATTTACTCATTCAAGTTATGTAATGTTTACAGATAATATCAAAATATTATGTTACAATTCTATTCTAAGAAATTACCAATTCCGCTGCTATACTGAGATGTGGATCACGTCCTCTTGGTATTAACGGGTTGTAGTGATACCAACTCATTGTTTCCATATCAGCAACAAGAATCGTCCAGTGGTTTGAGTGGTACAATGAAAAAATGAGGTATCGACAGAATTTTGATTCTTCCAATTATTTATTAAGTCTCTTCGTGCGCTCATCTATGTTCTTACCCTTAAGCAATTGCTGTTTTGCGATGAAAAAGAAAATAGGGATTAGTATAAATGGGAACTAAGGATTACTACAACCAGAATGGGGGTTACTACAAATTGGGTTGTTATATGGAATGCGATATATGAATATAAATATGTCAATTTAAGTAAAATTGTAATGCAATACGTAGATGCGATGAGGACTTATGTATGTTAGACTTGAAAATATGTAAACCTTATCCATAGGTAGCTTATGCAAATCATCTACATCTAGATTTGGTTTACCCATAGACTGTTGTCTCACCAAGATATCATCGAAGGCATCAATTACTTGTTAATTGTTTTGAATATAAAAAATATTCATGTCATTTACCAACTTCAAAATGTGCAAACATAAGTATATGATCAATATTCTGGCTTTTGTACTTACGTAGCTTGAGATTTCTGATTTCATTAGTAATGCTTTGATGTCCTATGTGAATACTAATGTCTGTTCCTCATCTCTTTTCCATATACATGTACTACAAAACAATTGTACTATTAGTTATTGAAATATACATTATTTTTATGTAGAAAGTGCCATAAGTTTTGATTGAGAATCAAAATTGAAAGCTACGTTTTATACCTACTTACACGTACATGTACTACTCGGTTCTCCATATGTCCATGATTTTCATTTGGCAAGCATTAGACAACATATGAAAGACAGGCAAGTCAAGGATAGACGTAATTGGCTTGAATTTTTAGTTGTCGTGCTCGTCAGTCACTCCAGCTTCATCTAGGCTAACTATCGGCACTGGCAACATTTATACCGTTCTTTTTTTGTCTTTTTGGTTTTTGCTTTGGTACCTCATATGTGTACTCTGGCAATTTGCTACTCTTTCCTCTTTTCTGATTGAGACATTGGATCATGGAATTGGCCCGAGCATTTTTATCTACCTTTGGATCTTGTTCATCAGTTTGTACTTTGCCATCATCGTCCTCTTGTCAATTCGACCCAAAATCCTCATTTATATGTATCTTAAAATCCCCATTTTCAGTCTGTCCATTTCTCATAGCTTCTTGTGTAAGGTCATGTATATGCTTCTCAAACAGTATACATCGGAGGTCATATATTTCTTCCTTTTGCTCTGCAACAGTTGCCTATAGTGTAATGGTCTCAGCGTCATGAACGGTCACCAAGTTCTTAAGATCGTCTATTTGTTGTTGCATTTTAATGAAACTTGCAGATTCTCCTTCATTTTTTTCTGTTTCCTGCTCAAATCCATAGTCGTTGTCAAATCCGCCTTCATTTTTTTGTCCCACTCCATTTTCAAGATTATCATCAAAATTTGCTTCCCGATTGCACAATTGCACAGTTGCGACACTAATTATGGTTGTGCAAACATAGGGTACTGCTTGTGCAGTCTGTGGTGTTGTTTCAAACCACCAATGTTGGTCTATGTTTTTTGTACCAGCACCCAAACCAACTGTCTCAAATTCATTATCCAGTGGAAGAAATATTTGCTGGTTGTCTTCACCAGTTCGTGTTTCTTTCATTTCTTTCTTCCTCAACCGTTCCAACCTCTTATTTAACTATTTGTTTTCAGAATCGGTTGCAGCTAGTGCTCCTCGTACAACCTGCAACAATTGTATGCATGTATTCCTGCATATGTCATGAATTTTCCTTGATGATTAGTCATGTGGAGTAAATGCAGAATTGCATCTTCAAATGAGTACGATGTGTACCTGTATAATATGGCTGCATTAAATCATGCAGGAAATGAGGTTTTGGTTCTGAAACATGAAAAGCCATTTGAGTACGATGTGCAGGTGTAAAACATGGTTGCAGCAAATTATGCCGGAAACAAATGAGGATTGCACACCAAAATATGGCTGCATTAAAATATGGCTGAACCGTGAAAAGTAACTTTCATATATAAAGACAATGAGGATTACACACCAAGATAATGATAATTGCGCTGAAAATGTGCAACAAATGAGAACAAAATTGAAGAAAAAATGTGTATTAAATGAGGAGAAACAGTGCAAATAATAGTAGTTTGCACATTAAATAATAGTTTTAAGCAGTCGATTGTTTAGTATTTGTTTTGATAGAGAGGTAAGTGCAATGTCCATAAACCTCATTTCCAGTATTGGCAAGTCTCACTTCAAAAACCTTGGAAACATTTCATCACTTGGTTCAATTAGCGTAGTGTGCTCACATAGCTAATACTGTAAATAAATGACTTTTGATTAGTTAATACTAAAATTTGTTAATTCAAACTTTGAATAACTGAAATTTGAATATCATACCAGTAGTGCCATAACACATCCCGTGACTTTCTGAGGTGTTTTGTAATTTGTTCTGATGGACCTCATTAGGGTAGAATGTATTGCTCCAGCCCAATCGTATTTCATCATTGTATTGAAATCTTCCATGTACTTTAAATATCCTAAACCTATTGAGGTTGTTATTGTTGAGAAAAACAACTCAAAATATAAGATAAGGCATAACGTTCTGACCGCATTCTCCACATCTTCTTTATTTTCATCTTTCAATGTATGAGTCAATATCGTTCTCAAGACTGACATTAATAATCTCTCTTTAAGGATACTTTTTCTTGACACAAACCCTGTCTTTTCAACATTTTTTGACTTCAAGTCCATTTTTTCATCCCCACAAATAATCCTAAATATGAGCTTCACATCGCCTTTTGTAAACTCTGTTGCATTCTTGCCTAGAATAAACATGTTCTTCGATGGATCATATGTTGATACAACTCGTGTAACAACGGAGTCATTTTTTCGGTACTTTGTTGATGGAAATCTCCTCTTTCGCAAACTGTCTATCAAATACCAGAATGGAGTCTTCCTCAATACCTTTATATGTTCCTTACGTAGCTCAATATTTTCTAACAACTTTACGATCCCACCATATTGGACCGAAATGGTTTATAGTTAGTACTAGCTTTATTTATTCTAGGCATCCTTTTCGAATTCTTGATTGTGTCGACGCTTTTCTTTTTTATGCCGAATAATTTTCTTGATGGTTGTTCACGTTGTTTAGTTGCTTGATTAGACCAGAGCACATAAGTCCTTGTAGTACCTACAAGACAACAATATTAAATGAGGACCATGTGCAACAAACGTGTAGAACAAGGACTATGAGTAAATGTAAAGCAAACTCAATTGCTCCTTACAACATAAAGTATTTTTATTAATAAAAACAATACTGATTGCATGCATAAAACATATACTTATTTTTTAATATGGGTATATGTTACAACAAAGAGCTAATAAACACAAAATGAGGATATAGGTAGAAAATGAGGATATAATCGAAGAATGAGTACATAAATAGTAAACGAGTATACGTAACTACAATGACCATATATGTTTTTACGTAGAAAACATGTTCACAAAAATAGCAAATAAACACGAAAATGACGATAAAAATTGAAAATGAAGACATAACCAGGAAATGAGGATAACATTTGGACACGAGTATCTAACCAGTAAATGAGGACAAATCCAAAAAATTAAGTTCACAATGGGAATAAATCTTGAAAATGAGTTCATAACTAGCAATGTATTATTAAAATGGTTATAATAACATCAAATGAGCTCAAAATGAGTTCCCAATTCTAATTACACAGAATGAGCATGACTAACTAAAATGCGCATATCTGTTTTGGAAAATTACTTAATGATGAATGTTTGCCTTCTGAAATCAATTCGCATAGAACATTAGGCTTGAATCATCCTCATCATGCTTATGTGATTTTCGTAAAAAAATTGATGAAAAACCAAAATTAGGTATACGAAAATTGTTATTAAGAGAAGAAAAACCTTACCATCGGATTTCGTATCGTATGTACGATGGATTTCGCTTAGAATCTTTGTGCTTTTACACGGACTGATTGTCGAATCATCCTCATTTCGTCTTCTCCAGAAACTATGTCTCGATTTCACTATTTTAAATTGAGATTGCGTCGTGCCCTTACCGACTTGTTTCATCTTTCCTCGATCGATTTCGATTGAGATCTTGTTGATTTTTCGCCGATTACTCTTCCAAAATTTTCTGATTTTTTGTAGATTGATGATACTCTATATTTGATTCAATTTCAAACAAAAAAAGGTCGTTGCTCCGCGGGTTCAAAATGAGGGTAAACAAGTACGTACTTTCATCTCAAAATAGAATGTATGCATAAATTGTTTTTTTTTTTTTTGTTATCCTTATTCATAGACACTATAAAAATATGATTTATAGAAAAATTACCCTAGAATTAATAACTATTCATTAGTGTTTTTTTTGAGATCAACTATTCCTTAGTGTTAAATATTATCAAATGTTGCCTAAATTTTTCCCCGTGAATGAGTAGGATAAAAATAACAACATAGTGGACTTTTTCTGCCCATACCTCATTCGAACACTCGAATGTCAAAAGGATTGCGTGTGGAGGACTTTATACTGATTTCACTTGTATGACTTAAAAGTGTTTATCTATTTGTTTTTAATCTTTATATCATTTATATTAAAAAATTAAATTAATTAAATATAATTAAATATATCAATAAATTATATTATTTTAAAATTAAATTACGTAATAAACTAAACAATCAAATTTTCAAAATGAAATCGAGATGAACTCTATATGTTTAAATTATGGTCAGATGTTGAGATAGTTGATGGAGTCTAATGCGATCTTAATCTAAAGCTTATACAACTATCGTTTTAAACTCTAATATTTAGAATAATTTTTAGGGTTCAAAATATTTGAACTCTTACTATAAGTTTAGACATTAATTAATATATATATAACTCTAATATTTAGAATAATTTTCAGGATTCAGAATATTTGAACTCTTTTTTAATTACCGGTAAAAGTTAAATTCATTATCATTACCCAAACGAGAATAGTTAGAACCTTACAATTCCAAATGAGCAATAAATCTAACTCAAACACGGTACAATTGACGAAAAATAAACCCAAGAACAATGACAATAAACAAACTAAAAGGAATACAAAACAAATACCCAAATCACAAACCACACCTCGAAACCACGAACCACAACCCTCTCAGCACCCGAGACTAGCAAAGCCCAAAGCCAACTGCAGACCGTACCAAAACCAAAGCCAACTACAGACTATACCAAAAGCAAACACAACTGTGATACAAAACATAGCATCACAAACAAGACCTAGCCAAGTAGCAAACCTGTAGGTCCAGGAAGGTAACCTAGAGGGGGGAGAATATGTTGTTGACAAAATTAAAATCTTTTTGACCTCTTTTAAAACTGAATCTTGCAATCAAAAGATAGACAATGTGCAACGGAACAAAATAAGATAAAGATGCAAGAATAAAAAAGATAAAGGGAAAAGAAAATGCAAACCACAGGACCACGAGTATAGTGGTTCAACCAAATCCCGGCCTACGTCCACTCTCAAGCAACACTTGGGGATTCCACTATGGGGAAGTGCTTAAGAGTACACTCCAAACCGGTACAGACGATTTGCAGGCTCTCTTACAACCTAGAA
>JAUZSS010164407.1:0-11004 GCA_035668195.1 Sarracenia psittacina
ACTCCTTAGGGAGGATATTTTTATTCACCGGTTAAGTGTATAACCATCTCACTTAATTTAAAAATCCCGTGTCAAAGCCCAGAGCCCGGTGTGTTTGAGCCCAAATTTGCACTACATTTCAAATTAGCCATAGTCATGGATTTGTTCTAGAAATACAAAGATTTTAACCCTTCCTTAGGGAGACTGGTCAGGTCAGCACGCGAGTTAAAATCACATCTTCAATGAACGTGTGATGGAGACCGTAGGAATTACCCGTGAATAAATCCTTCTCCCACTTAATAATTTAAAACAAGGGTTTTATCTTTTTTTTTAATTTTAAAACGTAAACACATTTTTAATTATCCGATAAAAATTAATCCAGCCTTAATCAATTAAAAATTCCGTGTTTAATTTCATTAAAACAAACAAGAAATTTAATTATTTAATTTTACAAAAAGAAATTAATTACCCGGGTTTTAAAAAAAAAACTTAATTAATTATCTACTTAACGTAAAAATTAAATAACTTAATTTCCTATTTATTTTTCGTTTTAAAAATTTGCTTGAATTAATTATTTTATAAATCTCTTTTTCCTAATACTCCTTGATTTAAAAAATCATACATAAGATGAAAAAATATATAAAACAAAAAACCATCCATGCAAGTAAATAAAATGATAATTAAATAATTAAAACGACAGACAAATAAATAAATACCGTTACGATCCGGTCTGTGCATTTAATCTTTTAATCCGACGGCCTCGGATTAAAGATTAAATCGTTAGGGTTACGAAACCCTAATCGAGTCACCGAAGGACCGATATGCTGCCTCAGCGCCCGGAGTACCATCATACTCTTGGACGACAGCTAGGACGTTAGAAAAATAAAAAACATAGCCAAACCGCCCTTGCCCAACACCCGTCCGCACCCCGCGGCAACGCCGCATGCCCGAGCACGCCCCGTGTGCATCACCCGCCATTGCGCGCCCCGCACCCATCGTCGCGCATGTGTGCTTGTGCCGTGTGTGTCCCGCGCCCATGAGCCTGCTGCTGCACGCGCATCTCGCTTGCTTGCCACTTGCGTTGTGGACGTCGTGCCCATGTCTGCTTCACATACGTCGCATCATCTCCACACCGTCGTTGCCACCACAGTTTTCTCCTCGTTTTTTACCCTTGTTCTCCATGTCTCGTGTTATAAGATGGAACCCGAACAACATGTATGAATATATAAAAAAATTTACATCATAAAAAACCTATTCTCCACGTAGGAGGCCTACAAAGATCCTAATCCCGATTTGAAAACCGTCGGGATACTTTCCGTTATAAGCGATAAGAATAAAATCATTCATGCATTCACCAAATCGTAATGACAATATGTTGCAAAACCACGGTTAACACAATGGCTTTTCATTAAAAATGCAAGGCCGTCTCTGATACCAATGTTGGAGTCGGCGCAATGGAAGTTTTAAAAAAAATTTGGATTTGACGATTACGTGACCGTAAAAACGTATCTTCTCGTTTTTCATGAAAAGGATAAAAAGATATCGAGTAAAGTACGAAATATACCTTACAAAACATTATAGAAAAGTTTCAAGTGTTCCACGTATTGATTAGAGACCACCCGATGATCTTCTCGAGTATGGCCCGGATGCGCTACAATGATCACTGAGTGTGGGCACCGTATCCGATCGAGGCTTGTTCTTGGTTTCTTCTCACACAAAATCCCTTAAAGTTGCAAAATTAATGCAGGAGGAGGAGAGGGAATGACCAGCGGCTACTAGGGTTTATGGCACTAAAATCCTGTATTTTTATTTCTCTTATTTTGTATATATATTTATGCCCACATGGAGGGATATATTATACACCTTCCATGTACGATCCCATATAATATATATCACAAACTAATATATAAAAATCCCCATATATGGTCGGCCATTAGGGGAGGAGAGAGAGAGAGAGAGAGAAATATTTTTTGATTTTTAGAAAAATATATCCAAGTATATCTCTCTCCTAAAATTTCTCCATGTATATTTTCCTTCCTTAATTTTTGTTTCCAAGATATATATAATATGTCATAACAAAATTAATAGGCAAATATAATCCTCCTAGGGTCGGCCACCTAGGGATTAATCCCTAGGTGTGCTAAATACCAAAACAGTCCCCGAATATTTAATTTAATACCCCGACCATCCCGACGAAAAATCCGACGATAGAATTAAATTAAATAATAACCGAAATAAACAAGAAATTATTCTGCGCATTTAAAATGGCTATGTGAGGGATCACGAGAAATATAGGACTCGGGCTAACCGTATAAGAAAACTAGACATCCCTAACTCAACCCCCGAGTTAGATCATTTCTCACACGAACCAAGACTTATTCCATTAAAGATCCTAACTGAACTTTCGGCCCTAACTCAAATTGTGTCTTGAGTTTCCAATAATCATTTTTACTGCAGTCTCCCCACATTCAAGATATGGATTCCTGATAATCGAATTAGGTTACTGACAACCCGGTTCGAAAATCTTCTTTTCCTCGCAACCGCACCGCTTAACTTATTGAGTATGCCGGATCAACCGATCTAGTGTACATGTTTTACATAATCAAGCTTATAAGCTAAGCACATCAGGGGGAACTCCTCAACCTAAGTCGGACGTGATTTCCATTAATTGATTATCAACCATCGATCGAATAACGACAGTACCCAACCCACCGGTCATATTGATCTCATTATCGAAATCTCAGTTATTGGTGACTTAAAGCACTTCACATTATCTGAACACGATTCGATCAATCACATCGGGATTAAGAGTACGTTCAATATAAGATAATATAGAATGTGGATCAATTCATATAGCCAGTATAGAATTGATCATCCTAATAATCCTACTGAATACACTCCTAGTGTACTAACTCATTGAGCTCGAACATCAAATTCCCGGACTAGAATTCGAGCCATTCGACCTAGACAAGACCGGTTACCATAACGATGTGCTACAACCTTACCAATGGATTATCTGAGCCCATTGGGATTGTGAGCCCACTTGTATATTTGTCAGAACCTTTGACCCGATCATCCACGCTTCATGCACCAAGTCAAATATTGGAAAAAATATACGGATTATGCATCCACACATCAGACACCCAATAAATCTAAAATAGTAAATGCAAATCATCTCAATTTTTTTCTGATTAATATACCAGGGATCAAGGATAAAAATACATAAAACATGGCTTTTATTGTCCAATCCCAACATAAGCCTCTTGAATTGTCCCTCTCTGCTCCTCTAACCTTTATCCATGCACTTCTTAGCAAGAAGGGCATGCGTTATCCATTTTGCCATGGTTCTTGCTTCCAAAATTGCTACCTGACTGCGTATAGCCGGCATCAGACCTCTCTCAAACAATGTTACCTTATCTTCTTTTGTTGTTATGCGTTAGGGGGGTAAAGCATGACAACTCTATGAAGTTTGCTTCGTATTCTACAATGGTCATGCCTTTTTACTCTAAGCTCAAGAATTCAACTTATTTATGGTTTTAGACAACTGCTGGATAGTATTTCTCATCAAATATATGAATCAACTCTACCCAATCAAGATATGCTTCATAGCCCTCATATTAGTGTTGGATCATACGCCACCAGTGCTCTACCTAGCCTTTAAAAACATAAGTCTCCAAGAAGACCTTGTCTGCATCCGTACAGCTAATCCTTACAAAAATCATCTCAATTCTTATCCTCCAGTTCTTTGATTCATTTCGATCAGCTGAGCCTCAAAAAATTGGAGAGTGTGCACCTAAAAATTTCTCGAATATAGAACCGTAATCTAAATCTCGAGGCCAGTCTTGCTGTTAGACCTGATACCTTGCTAACATGTTAACCAAGGTTTGCGACACTTGGTACGCTACTCCATTGGGGACAAGGGGTTTAGCTACTGGTGCATGGGTAGGAGGTGACAATTTTACTTTTTGAAGTTACTGATTCTATTAAAACTTGTTTGGGTCCCTCAACAACCTCCTTTCACCTAGCATAAATAGAACAGGCTTCTCTTCTCGGTTGCACCATGACTATGGAATTCAACCCAAGAATTAGCACAACTATACATATGACAAGGAAAGATAAGGGCGAGTAACAGGACTTTGGGAACTCATGACCACTAATGATATGCTGTAATTTATTCGTGTATATATATATATATATATATATATTATGAAAATAAATATAATGGTACGAACCATTTCAATATAATGGTACGCTACTCCATTAGGGCAAGTTGGATTCATTGACGGAGAGCCCATCCCTTCCATTATGAGCTGTAAGTTGAGGCACGATAGACGAGTTGATGGAAGCTCATCCCTTCAGTATTAAGCCATAAGTTGGGATATGTTTGATAAGTTAACAGGAAGCCCAGTCCCTCAGTTAATGTCTGTGAGTTTGGGCCAGTTGATTTGTTAGTGGTTACCACTGAGGTGGTAATTGCCAAGTTGATCAATGTTTCCTAAGTACGATAAGTAAGTATTTTTGAAAATGGTTTTGTAATAATGTGTTTGGTCATGAAAATAACTTTACTTAAGCTTATGTTATTGTTTATTGTTGCATGATCACCCATATATCACATGCATATTTCATTAATTATCATATTCCTTATGAGTCCTGACTCATGTGTTGTTTTAAAACAACATTCCAGGTAATAAAGGAAAAGACGTTCTTGAACGCTAGATGGATAGACTTGATGCTTCCTAAATCACAGTTGATGAGCGATCAGATAGATGATGCTTCTTAGCATATTTCATTTTGTCTCTCTTGATTTATACTCACGTTTTAGATTATGTCAGATGAATGTAATAGACTTACATTTGATTGGAACTTTTGGATGACTGTAAAGTCTTAAGGCTAAGGACATCATTTTCATGTCTACGGTGAGATTTTGGGGTTGGTTTTGGTATGTTTGATAGATTTTATAAACATTTTCAATTATAAGTCATTAGTTTTGAAACGTATGTTGAATGGTTTTAAGAGTGTATTTAATGTATACTTTAGCTTAGTTGGATAATGAGGTGGTTATATATTCCTCAGATGACAATTGAGATAGAGTTGGGTACATGTATGTTGTAATTAGACAAGTGTTCTTGGAATTCAAACAATCTTTTTATACTGTTTTTCAAAATCGATGTGTTGATAATTGGTTTTTTTTTAAGTGTTAAACTTGAAGTATTCCAACTTACAAATCCTTTTTGGTGACCTAAACTATCTCAATTGCATTATAGAATGCCTTTGAATATATTAACATGGGTTTTTGTACAAAACGGGTGTTGCAGGATTTGGCATGAGAATGTTGGATTTGCTACTTCTGCTCGACCGGGGGTGAGGTGGCTCGAGCGATCTCAATGTTAATGAAGTACCACATTTATTACGTAAAATGTTGGTTTTTAGGAGATGATATTGGGTATGATTGCACATTAAAAACAACGGGTTTTTTAATATATTTATTCTTAAAGGGAGATTTCCAAAACTGAGCTTTTAAGTTGCTAAAACTTAGAGTTTTCTTAAATGGAAAATTGATTAAGTTAATCATGATACGCTTTTGGTCTAGAGGTGATCCGGTTATCTTCGATTTATATGGATTATTTATTAAGATTAGATAATTAGTTTAGACAACGACATGACAACTTGGTATCAGAGCTATAGGCTCGAATACTTTGGAACCGTGGCAAGGGGTGTGCCACATTGTGAGGGATGACTTACACGCTGCATTCATATCGTGAGTATACTTGTATGCCAATTGTACTATGCGATTTACTTGCACATGTTATGAGGCTATGTGGGTTTGGAGGTAGGACGTTGAGGATAATATTTGTTGCTTCAGCGTCATTTTTACTAGTTTGGGATTCCACTTAGGAAGGCACCTAGCTAGGGCCCATTCAACTTGGAAATCCAGGCAAGTGTTTCAAATTAAGATATTACTCCAAGGAGCCCCCTCAGTATGTGAGGTATGTTCATTCTTACTTGATATAATGTTAGCATGTTTGACCCTTGACCGATTGGTTCTCGGGATATGATCTGACTCATTGGCGAGGTGACATTGTTATGTTATTATTTTATTTGACCTTTATCTCTTATGTCCTTATGTAGTATCGCTATGTCACGAGTTTTCGGATGAGGGCGCGGCAAAGGCCGCATAGATGAGGATATACCCGAGGTAGATGGTGTACCAGAGGTGAGTGAGACCCAGGAGATGGGAGGGGGGCGCAGGGTTTGGATGCTGGATTGGATATGAGGGATGCAACAAACCCATAAGAACTAGTGACCGAGATGGGAGTCTTCCAGATGATGCTTGCTACTATTCGAGCATTAGCAGCCAACGCGATGGGCAGGGTGGAGGGTCTTGAGACCAGGGTTTTGGTAGCCATGAGAGACATCCTCAGATTGGACCCTCCTACTTTTCGAGGTGAGCTAGATCCCATGGTCGCCACTGAGTGGCTAAATAGGGTCACCACAATCCCATGGCCGCCACTGATTAGATAAACAGGGTCACCACGATCCTAGTTTGGGGGTAGCCATTCCTTCTCTTACCAGCAAAAACCACGGCCTTCAGCAGCTGCATCAGTTCCCTCATCGAGGATTGCTGGTCACAAGAGCGGGCTATGCTGTACCAGTGGCCAGCCCGCACATGTTCAGAGAGATTGTCCCTAGAAGAAGGGACCGGTTTGTTATTGATGTGGAAAGTAGGGGCACATCTGACCAGATTGACCACAAGGCCAGACAGTCTAGCCGCCGTAGGGTCGGCAAGGGCCGACGTAGTCACAATAGTAGAAAATGGAGCATATATCCAGGGTTAGAGAGGGAGCCCCTTCAGTCCAGTCAGTGAGGCCCCCAGCACAGAGCACTTAAGGGAGGGTTTATGCATTAGTAGAGATAGGCACGACACTAACGACACCTGTTATACCACGGTTCAGGATTCCACTGCTGGGCCATCCGTTATTCAAGGTACATTTCTGCTATACTGGCCTTGTGAACGAGTGCTCATTGATACTGGACCATCCCACTCATTCATTGCATCGGCATTTGCACCGTCTCTGGGGTTAGAGATTGGGGTGTTAGACTAGGTAGTACATGTGGACACGCCGACAGGATTGTCAGTTGTGATTGGTTTGATATTTGGAGGATGGGAGGTCGAGGTAGAACACCATTGTCTATCCTTTGACTTTCTTATCCTTGATATGCACTTATTCAACCTTATCCTCGGTTTGGATTGGTTGATAGCCTTTAGAGCGTGTATTGAGTGTGACTACCGTCGAGTAACCGTTTGCTTTTAGGAGGGGGAGACATTCTCTTTTGAGGGTGGACCAGGATGATGGTTCGATACCTTAATGGCCCTCTTCTTAAGGTGGGTGCCTTAGTACCATGTTTTCATCTCTTACGCTTGATGGGGACGAGTCCTTAAATTACAACTTCCCTTATGTGGTATGTGAGTTTTCATACGTCTTTCCACATGACTTATTTGAGCTTCCACCATGGCGAGAGGTGGAGTTTTCTATTGAGTTGATTCTGGGGATGGGCCCCATTTCTATGCCTTCTTATATGTTTGCTCTTGCCAAGCTTACCGAGTTGAAGGTACACACACAAGAGTTGCTAGATAAGGGATTTATTCGGCAAAGCGTTTCACCATGGGGAGCTCTTGAATTATTCTCTAAGAAGATGGACAGTTCACACCATTTATGTATAGATTGCCGTAAGCTCAACCAGGTGATGGTGAAGAACAAGTACCCCATGCCTCGTATCAATGATTTATTTGATCAATTGAAGGGGTCTGCTTGCTTCTCCAAGATTGACATGTGATCGGGATATCACCTGGTAAGGGTGAGGGAGGAGGACATAGCGAAGACTACTTTCAGTACTCGCTGTGGCCATTACTAGTTTGTGGTCATGCCTTTCAACTTGACAAATGCTCCCGTCACGTTCATGAATCTCATGAACTGTATCCTACGGTAGTACTTGGATCAGTTTGTGGTTGTCTTTGTGGATGATATCCTCATTTATTTTCCATTAGTGGAGGCACACGAGGGGCATCTACGCAAATCCTTATAGCTGTTGAGAGACCACCGACTATATGTGAAGTATGACAAATGCGAGTTTTGGCTTTCTAAGATCAGATTCCTAGGACATGTTTTCATTGGTGACGTGGTGCCTGTAGACCCATCAAAGGTGGAGGCAGTGATTAGCAGGGAACAATCGAAGTCTGTGCCTGAGATTTGGAGTGTCCTTGGTCTTGTGAGTTATTACCACCGCTTTGTGATTGATTTGTCTTGGCTTGTAGTGTTGATGACACACCTTACACATAAGGGTTTCAAGTTTGTTTGGGATGACAGATGTGTTAGAGTCGGAGCAGCGGAGTCTAAATTTTTTTTAACGATGACGTGACTGTAAAGAATATCTTGTCACGTTTTTCATGAAAAAGATAAAAAGATTATTTCGAGTTAGGATCGAAATATACCTTTCGAAAGTTGTAGCAAAGTTTCTAGATTACATGTAGTGATGCAAGACCACACGGTGACCTTCTCGTGTATGACCTGACGCATGTCTTGATTCTGGCGCATGGGCACCGATCCGAATCAAGTCCTTAGGCTTCGAACACACTCCGAACCTCTCAAAAACTTGTTGAATTAGGTTAATTCTCCTTACTTTGATACATATATCTTTTATGCTTAAAAAATGAGTGTGAATATATTCACCTTCCTAATCTATAGCACATAATATTGATTAAATGAAAATATATAGATATAACCCTATACATAGCCAGCCCTATATGATGTAAATATGGAATTGATTTTTGTCTCCTTTTTAATATTGTAAGCCTAAAGGCTTTTTAAATCAAGCCTTATTTTGGTTTTTATTATAACAACACATTGATTTGATGTTACTAACATTTGCCTATGTTTGAGAATGTTTCTTTCAGGCATTAGCATGCTGATTGAAGCCCAAAGTCAGGGCAAAAAGTTAATAGAAGGGTTAGAAGACTTAGAAGATGGAGATTTTCAGTTTTGGGAAGAAGTCTGCCAAGGTTCGACACCTTGTTAGCCAATTCTCAAGACCTTATGGAAGGAGGAGTGAAAGTTCGACACATTGGAGAATAAGGTACGACATTTTCAGAAAAGGAAGCCGAAAGTTTGTCACTTCAAGGAAAGGGGTTCGTTCCTTCAACCAAGACGAAGAACAACTCAGTACTAAAGTTTCAAAAGAACAAGGTTCGACACCTTTATATAATGGTTCGACACATTTTGCTATGACAAGTTCGTCCCTTGAGAACATAAGTTCGTCACTTCTGAAGACAAGTTCAAACTCAAGACCTTGGAGAAAAAGTTCAACACCTTTGAAGAAAGGTTCAACACTTTTGTGACTGATTCAGAAGAAAAGTTCGACACTTAGATCAAAAGGGTAGCCACGTTTGTCCTAAGCCTTTTCTCTCTCCATGAGCCCAAGTAAGGTTCAACACCTTTTGAGAAAGGTTCGACACTTTCCATCGGTCCAATTCAAAAAAGTTTGTCACTTCTATGGAATGTTGATCGCAATCCTTCCTGTTGGAGTTAGTGTTGTGGAAGCGTTTTCAAACCGAAAAGTCATTTTTATTACGCGTTTTTCATGAAAGTAACATGCAAATAAGAGATGGACAGAAGCTATACCGATTGAGATTTGTCGAAAGATCTATAAGTTTTTCCACGTAACGAGTGAGATCACGTATCACCCTTGCACGTTCTTGATTCCATTGTGTGGGCACCGATCCGAGACAAGTCCTTAGGCATCTACACACTATCTATCACCTCAAAAATTGAAGAACAAAATTGGAGAACCACGAAGGGGCCGGCGGCTAGGTTGTATTTTTGGAGTGAGAGAATGAATATTCGGTTTTAATTCTCTTAACCACGTATATATATCCACATGCAATATTTTAGGAAATATACATATATATCCTTCCTAAATAAAAGCATAAAAGATAGACACAATATCCTTCCTAGGGCCGGCTACCTTGAGAGAGAGAGAATTAATTAATTATGTTTCTAATTTTTGCAATATTACAATATCACAAAATTACTCCAAATGTATAATAAATATACACTTGACGAAATTAATAAAATCTCTCCATATTATAGGGTCGGCCCACTTAGGAATATTCCATTAATGTCACTTTTCCAATAATACCCCTGCACATTTAATTTAATACCTCGAACGTCCCGGCAATAAATCCGACGATCGAATTAAATTAAATAAAAATCGAAGCCTGGCGAAAAACACATACGTATAAAAGGGGTACTTGAGGGAACATGAGAATGTATAGGACTCGGGCTAATCATACGAGAATGCCAGATATTCCTAACTCAAGTCCAGAGTTAGATCCATTCCTGCACGAGCCAGAAATTATTCCACTAAAGGTCCTAATTAAACCCCCGGCCCTAAACCCGATTTGTGTCTCGAGTTTCCAATTATCAAATGCACTGAAGTCTCCCCATGTTTAAGATATGTATTCTCGATTATCGAATTAGGTTACTGGTAACCCGATTACTAAAGGCCCTAATTTTTAGATTTGCCGGATCAACCGATGCACTGTGCAGGTTTGGCATAATCAAACTTATAAGCAAAGCACACGAGGGGGGAACTCCTCAACCTATGTTAGATGTGGTTTCCGTTAACTGATTATCAACGATCGAACGAATAATGAGAGCACCCAACCCACCCATCATATTGATCTCGCTATAGAAATTTCAGCCATTGGTGACTCAAAGTACTGAACTATTGGAGAAAAGTGATACGGGAGCGTGCGGGTTTTAAAAAATCGAGTTGAGGGTCATTTTTTATGAAATCCTACATGTTAAATATGCATGGATAGAAGCTATACCTGAGGTGATTGTCGAAAATCTCAAACAAATACCACGTAATCATTGAGACGTCCCTGAAACCTTCTCACGTATGCCCTCACACGTATTCACCTCCGGTGTGTGGGCACCGATCCGAGACGAACTCCTTGGCTACAAA
>JAUZSS010165503.1:0-11002 GCA_035668195.1 Sarracenia psittacina
GGAAGAGAGATCTCGCTCTCAATCCCGCCCGTAGGCGTAGTAGGTCTTCTGGGGCTACTGGGGCTCATGTCCGGGGAGAGAGATCTCATTCTCAACCCCGCCCGTAAGTGCAATAGGTCTTCTTGAGCTACTAGGGCTCGTGTCCAGGGAGAGAGATCTTGTTCACAACCCAACCCGTAGGCGTAGTAGGTCTTCTGGGGCTCGTGTCCCGGGAGAGAGATCTCGTTCTCAAGCCCACCTGTAGGCGCGGTAGGTCTTCTTGTCGATATCCTTCCGGCTGGGACTCGTAGTCCAAAAAGAGAGATATCGTTCTCAATCCTGCCCGTAGGCATAGCGAGTTTTCATTTTCACATATGACTTGTTATTTTTAAGTGGCCTGCAATAGCAATGTGTGTAGAGAACAGAGTACGTCAAAATATAAAGAATTACAATACTCTGGAATTTTAAAATTACCGACTACCTTTTAGGCTTGGCCCTGAACTTCTTTTAAAGAGAAGAAAGGCATGTGCACATGGCCGCTCGAGTAGCTGTAGGAATATAAGATTGGCTAGCTCGACATCATCAATATCCGTACTAGTAGTCCCCTATTCTCGATAGGGTCTGGTCGAAGGTTTGGCACTGTCGAGAATACCAATGCAGCTGTGTCCGCCTTAGGTCTCCATTGGACCTCCAGGTGTCGCGTGTGTTTTTGGTTTGATGAACGTTGTCTGGTTCGATACCATAGGCTGACCGATCTGGTGGTAAACTTTTCTTTTTGATAGCTTGTCATTCTTTTAGAGAAGAAAAGCAGCATACCATAGCAATATGTATAGAAAGTAGAGCATACCGAAATTAAAGAATTCACAGTGTTTTTTGAACAAAATTTATCGAACTCGGTGAATCGATAGGTTGACTTGGCTCGGCGGATCGTCTCGGCTAATAGGTTATACCGCTGGTCGGGTTATCATGGCAGGTATCGGGTCATCCTAATAGTCTCTGGTCATCCTGACAGGTCTCAGGTCATCCTGGAAGATCTCGAGTCATCCTGGCAGGCCTCCGGTCATTCGGGTAGGTCTCGGGTCATCCGAACAGGTCTCGGGTCATCCTGGCAGATGTCGGGTCATCCTGGCAGGCCCCCGGTCATCCCTCTAGGCGGGTCATCCTGGAGTTCCGACCGTAGGTTTAGAAAACCTAGTTGCTGTAGGATTTCCATTCTTATATCGTTTGCTTCCCCCCTTTTCTTTAGGACCCGCTATTCTTTAGGGAAAACAAAATGGACGGTCTTAACATAAATAAGCTTCTCTAGTTCCTGCTTTGGTGGTAGTGGGTTTAATTCCCTAGAAAAACAATTTCACCAAGTTTTTGTCTTTCTACTGAAGTCGTGAAGGAGATGAATAGGAACCAGGCTGATCTCGGAGCCGGGCCCGAATCCCTCGTTGCCGTCGGCTGAGTGGTCGGCGATCATCTCGCGGTCGTCGGTTATCGACTTCAACCCCATGAGTAGGTGTCTCGCGGCGGGCGGTGCACGATGGTAGGAGGATGATCACAGCAGTAATGGAGGGTCTCGGAGAATTCGGAAGAGATGGCCATTCTTGGGAGACCCGAAGGTTCTAAGTCGGGGTCGGCTCCCCTAAACTGATTGCTATCCCGAGTTGTGGTCAACTCGGTTAGGCCCAGTGGTCGAGTCACCGAGGCTCTGTGTTAAGTATCCGATTCGTGTCGGACCGTTGATTTGGGTCATGCTTTGGTCGCTGGTGGAGCCTTGGTCGGTGTTAGGTCTGATCGCCGAGCTCTGTGCTGAGTCCCCCGAGCTCTGTCGAGTCCCCGTACTCTGTGTCGAGCTCTGATCCAGTCCCTGAGCCCTATGCCGAGTTCTTGGTCGTCTATCGGTATGACCTTTAGCCGGTCTTTGACCCCAGATAGATCCAAGTATGCCCAATTCTCTTTCTTTGTCCCGCAGAAAGATGACCTCTTTTCCGCCGGTTGTAGTTCAGTCTTCGCCCTTAGAAGATCTTTTATTCCTCCAAACGTGGATTGAGAACCAGAGCTGATCTCCTTGCTGGTCTGTGTGGCCAATCTGGGCGTGAGAGCGTGACAGATCTGGGGAGGTGTGAGCTCCGTCTAGGGTTTTCCCGTTGCCTCCTCATCCTTTGGTCACTCTTGAGCCGCGAGGTCGTTTGTGGGTACGAGGGCCTTTGCTGCTCCGAAATTGTGAGAATTTTAAACTCACTGCCCAGCTAGCATTCCCCTCCATGGCGGCCACTGCAACCTTCCTTCCTCCTTTGCCTCTCCGACGAAATTGACAGCGTGGCCTCTGATCTGTAGAAGGACTACGGTTCCGTCTCTGCTCCGGGTTTGGCATTATCCAATTCGATCCTCCAGATCTCTTCTTCTCCATTGCTTCGAGTACCCATTGTCACTTGGCGACATTGAGGTGGAGTGGCGCCGTGACGCGATGGTGCTGGGGAATAGCGGGCGGCAATGGAGGAGTCCCCGGGCATTGAGCCTATGGATGTGGTGTTCTTGTGGCGGTGAGGTTTAGATGTTGTGGCGGTGGATATAGGATTGAGGCGCCACGAACGCCGCCTGTCACGCACCGGTGGTCTAGGGTTTTCACCATTAACGGGCAAAGTGTGATTTTCGCCTCACCCTCTTTGGCGATCCCCAAGCTGCGCATGGATTTTGGTCCAATCCCTCTCAATTTGGATCCACGGAGATTCTAATGTAGGGATCGGCTCTGGGAGCTGTCGTCGAACATGGAGAATTTTATCCTCTTTTTTGTTCTTCTCTCTCTCTATCTTGGTCGTGTAGGGTGTTTTTTCCCGTCGGGGACTCTGGATCAGAGGCTTTAGGTTTCCGTTGATCTCCCATATGGGGATTCCTTAGGAAGCTTGGAGAACGACGAGATCGGGTCGCCGATCATCAATTTTTTATCGAATCGTTCCCATAGATGGCGCCAAATGATAACGTCCAAATCTGGTTCTCCTCGCTAGTTCCTGGAATCCTACAAAATAAGGAGTTAGCCTTAGGGCAGCGGTGTGGTGCCGATCAAAGATTTTTCGACGATCAAGTTAGGTTATGGTTCATATGAGTATGAGATATTAGGGTGCTTTGTGTGTAGAGCGAGAGAGAGAGAGAGATGGACGTGAGAGAGAGAGAGAGGGGGATGTGAGAGAGCTTAGAGAGGATTAGGGTTACCTGTGAACTTATTTATCCTTTTATATGTATGCGATTTTGGGCCTTACCCTAGTATGAAGTGTGCCCTGGGTATTGTCCTACGAGATGGACCTCACAGTAGCTGGTCTTTTGGGTCTTCTAATAACATCCGACCCAGTGTAATATATATCCTTATCACTTATAAATCATTTTCGATCATTTGGAATAAAATATTTTTTTTTGAAAAAATATTTTACGTTAATTCTATCCAACCAAACACTAAAAAACAGATAAAATATTTTATGTCTAAACAAACAAAGCCTTAATATTCAGTATTGATTTTGTTTGATAGATTCCAAAAAATAGGTTATAAAATTATCCCAAATAATCTAGTTTTTTTATTATCTTTTTTTTTTTTAAAAAAAAAAGTTAAACTTCTTAAAAACTAAGGTTTTTAGACATCCCAAATAGGCAATGTGTATATAAGAAGTATTAATTTTTTATTACCAATATCTTTAAATTCTTCAAAATTAAATTTTGAAATGTAATTTGAAAACATTTTTATAAGGATCACAAAAATCAATAAAACTAATGTGTGTTATTTTATTTTTTTTATTATTTTATATTTGTTTTACTTTCTAATTTAAGATCATAAAAACCACTTAAATCAATAAATATTTTAAGAAGAAATTAGGTTTTGGTTCTTGATTTAATACCATTAATTGATTTAGTCATATCTAATTAAGTTTAAAGGATTTTGTCTTTTTTTAAAAAAATTAAAAATATATTTTGGTCAAAAATACCATTCCATGCCATGTAGTCTACCACCATCCCCGTCGCCACTGCCACCGCCACTGTCGGTGCCATCACCGTCGTCGGTGACAACGCGGTAGCCATTGCCACTGTCGTTGCCGTCGACCAAAACACTGATACATTGAATGGTAAATGTATCACTGATAAAGTGCCAACTGTATCACTGATACAGTGATTGTATCATTGATATAATGGTTGTATCAGTGATATAATGACATTATATTAGTGATACAGTGGCAATGTATCACTGATATATTGCCACTGATACAATACAAGTATATCGTTGATACAACAATGTAAATTATGGTTTGGTTGCAACAATGAAATATTTTTTTTGTGTTTGGTTGTGTTGGTCCGAAGGCAACCCAAGAGAGGGGTGTGAATTGGGTTTATAAAAATATTACCAAATTAAAAACCAATTAAACTACTTGATTTTTTTAAAGGAAAATTAAACTCAGAACAATAAATAACAAAAAATAAAAAGTTAAGGGAGAAGAGATAATCAAACCACAAGACCATGATTTATAGTGGTTGGGCTTCTTCCAAGTCTACGTCTACTTCTCAAGCTTTTCCGTGAGATTTTTACTATGTTGGGTGTTTAACCGGCACACTCCAAGCCTTTACAAATCTTTTAGCCTCAAAAGAATTCTCTGAAAAATACTCTTCTGTTTTTCTTCTAATTACCATTGAGCTTTTCTTTGAGATTTTAACTCACTCAAAGGATAAAAGGCAACTCACCCTTGTTTATAATCAGAAATAATGGGAAATAAATATTCTTCACTCAGTATCAGATTACAAATGATTTACAATAAATGTGAGTAGATGAGAGCTGAGGAAAGTTGTTGAGAAACACAATAAATATGAGTAGATGATGTTCGGTCAAGGAATGAAATAGTTGATTTCAGTGTATCAAATGAATGTACGATTGAGATCGACTGTCAGGGTCGATTCTGACACATTTGGGATCCAAAACGGATGATTAAAAAGTGGTCTCTATATTATATTTTTATATACAAGGTAATTTTAAGAAGAAAAAATATTATAAATGTTTTAATGAAATGAAATTATATTTTTTTTTTTTTGTTTCACAATTCAACAATATTTAATTTATAACCGAAATAACTCAAATCAAACTCAAAAAAGAAAAACATCAAAACAAAAACAAAAAAAAAAAAGTTAAATCAATAACAATAAAAATGTTACTTAATATTTATCCCAAAAAAATGTTACTTAAAGATTGTTTTAGGAGACATGATTGTAAAATTCTACAAATAAAAAAAACATAAAAGATTAATTAAAATATAACAATAGAAATTAAAAAATAATAATAATAAAATATAAAAAATATTTTTTCTAATAAAATATAAATTTTAATTGTGGGAGACGTGTCTACTGCGCCTGTGATGCATGCGAAAATTCTCTTTCAGGCGACCTAACCTAATATATAAGGGAAGTAGGGTTCCTTTCTCTGAGACCCTTCTATTGCTCCGAAATCTGATAATGAGCCGCCTCTCATTCTCCGATCCCTCCGAAACTCCAGCCGACGCGCTACAATCCAAGAAACTCGTCATCCCTCCCATACCCAACGAATGGAGGCCCCACAATAAGATGAAGTACCTCGACCTCCCTCTCCCACCATCCGACGACTCCGATCTCCGTTTTGACGTCGAATCCGCCTCCGTCGCCGGCGGTGGTCCCACCTTATCATACGGTCTGAATCTCCGTAATTCCAATTTGGGTCCGAGCTCAGATGCCAATAAATTTGAATTTGACCCGCACTCGCTGCCAGCAGCCCCCGTAGAGACTGTTATGTTGCAGAAATTGAAGGAGGATTTGAAGATTTTTCCAGATCATCGCGGGCTCGATGAGTATACCGACAGGCCGGTTGAGGGTTTCGGTAAAGCTTTGCTTGCGGGTTACGGTTGGTACGAGGGCTGGGGCATTGGAAGACATGCGAAGGGGGATGTGAAGGTTGTGCAGTACAAGAGGAGGAACGCCAGGGAAGGATTAGGATTTATCGGTGATATTAGTAGTAGACGAGAAGAAGAAGAAGGAAAAGAAGGGTGGTTTTCTGTGGGTAAAATTGTTAGGATAGTTGGTGGAAGAGATGTTGGGTTGATGGGTAGGATTGTGAAGTATGTGGGCGGTGTTGATTCAGTTGTTTTGAGGCTTTTGAAGAGTGAAGAGGACGTGACGGTTAGAATTGGCGATATTGCAGAGTCGGGGTCAGTGGAAGAAGAGAAGTGTTTGAGGAAGTTGAAGGAATTAAAGATTCAAGGATCGAAAGATAACAAACGGAGTTCGAGTCCAGAAGAAGGAAGAAGAAGTGAACAAATTGCTGAATATATGGCAGACCCAAGCGATATAGGATATTAATTTGTATGCATAAAGTGCAAGTCAGCATCTATATGATGGGTACTGGTTTTCTAAATCTGAGGTGCTTTGAACTCCATATTTTCATTTAACTACGTTAATTTATAGGCCTGCTCCCCATATAGTAGAGTTACTAGACTGCATCTGACTGCTAGAATCCTTTGAACAAACTACATTTATCTACTGTTCTTCCATCCATATGCTAGTGTGTGCTTGGCTGTGTTTTCCTAAGATGATTTACTATTGTCAGTATATATTTAGTTGTAGAGTAATTTTTCTTGGTTTGTTGATTGCTCTGTGAGAAATTGATCATTTGTCATTGACCTCTTATGTGTGTGATGCTCAGGATGTCTGAATTGATGGCTAGTTATGGTTTCTGGATTGCTTATAGAACAATTGGCTGAAAATGGTAGTTAACTTTATAGTATAGGGATGTGAGCTTGTTATTGATATTTGCTAAATCGTAGGGGCAAGTCGCATAGAATTGAGGTTAGTTTTGAATTTTGATGAATATTGAATGCTATATGAATAAACGTTAAAATATAGTGTAGGATAGTGCAAGATTCTATATAGTATATACAAGGACAATCAAGAAGGGAAGGTGTAGGATAGTGTAAGATTCCATGTTGGATATTGCAAGCACAAGCACGAGGGGAAGATAAAAAAGTAATGGCTTGAGTTGGTGAATAAAATGGTTTGTATCAAGGTTCACCCTCTAGAAAATAACTTGTACAGAAGTTGGACTACAATTATTGGCAACAAAGCACCAACATAAAAGAAATATATAGGAATATCTATCATGCTACTTCAGGTAAGGACTATGAAGCACATGGTTGGCATTATGTATCCCATTCGTGGCAGCCGAGGGGGGTTTTGTTTTTTTTTTTTTCCCTCTATGTATCAATTGTTACAAATTGATACATATTACATTGAGATAAAGCGTTCATTTGGTAACGGCTTAGAGCCGGCTTTTTAGCTTTTGGTTTTTTTGTCCAAGAAGCCAAAAAATCTCGTTCTTTAACACCCCCAACTTTTTGTTTTTTGTTTTGTTTTGTTTTGTTTTGTTTTTTTTTGACTCTTTCATAACAATTTCCAACTTTATCCTTTGGGTTTTTTGGATTTTTTTGGCTATTTGGCCTTTTTTTGGGTTTTTTTTCCATTTTAGATTATTAGCTTTTTGGTTTTTTAGTTGGCTTAAAAGCCAAGAATACTCCAAACAAAACGAATTTTTTGGCTTTTGGTTTAAAGTAATTTAAAGGCAAAAAGTCGGCTTAAGCCGATTTTCCAAACGAGCACAAAGTCCCTGTAATCACCATCAGCACTTTGCTAACGAAGCTTCCAAAAACAGATGGCAGTTTTAACTCCTTTCGCTTGTTTTAGTTGACACTGCATTCCTATTCCTCAGGTTAGATGTCATTAAGTTTACGTAGTCAAGTCCTTTGGGTTAAAAGTTACCAATATATTATTAATAGGTGTGAGGAGCTGCTTGAGGGAGTTCTTGTATTTAACATTTGATAATTGAGATCAATGGAAAATGTGATTGCTATTGCAATTCTAGTAAATGTGCTTGAGGTTAGAAAGCTCTGAAATCAGGAATGATTGCAGATCTAGGGAGCAATCAGAGTCTGCTTGCGGAACATCAGAATTTATTTAGTGCTCATTTGGCAACTGGCTTAAAGCTGGCGTTTTGTCTTTTTTCCTAAAAGCCCCAAAAGTAAAAAAGTCTCGTTTTTCAACCTCCAGTCCTTTTAGCTTTTTTTCTTTTTACATAATTTTTTTTTGAATTTTTTAAAAATATCATAACTTTTATTATAAATAACCATTTTAAAAAATATATATATATTTAAAATCTACTTGTCAAAATCTATCAAACAAGATCTATATTGAATACAAAATTATTTAGAAATGAATTTTTACAAGTTATAAAAACTTTAAGTAATTTTTTTGCCAAAATGCGAAAAAGTTAAAAAGCCATTTTAAGCCTCTGGCTTAAAAGCCACTCAAATTCTAATTAATGTACTATTTGCCCTTGTGGCTTAAAGCCAAAAAGTCGGCTTAAACCCAAGTTGCCAAACGAACGCTTAGTTAGGTTTTCTACTTGTAACTTCTAAGCAACATGAATAGCAGATGACTCAACCCTGGGTGTAGGTTGAAGGGCGGTGGCCTGTGCAAGTTCCCTTGTGGGTGTTCTTATGAGTGAGTTAACAAGGTATTTTTATGTTTTCTTAACCTTTTTTTATGGAGTGGGAATGGTATGGAAGAGCCAGGCCATGTGTAAGCAGTACAATAGACTGGCGTTAGCAACTTGGGGATAAATTGGGTCCCTAATACATGAAATTGGTGTACCGTGTGATCTAGTATTATGCTGTTACGGATTGTCCCTCATCATTTCTATTCACTGTTCTTTTACTTTTGGTTGAAGAACTCGGAACCCTTGAATATGAAATTGACAAATGCAAAGCTAGAGAATAAGGAATATTATACTTTGAGAAATTTTAGGAGTATGCGTATTATAGAAATCCCAATTTGACCGGATATAAGTCTTGGGTGGTTTACGCTTTCAATGATGTGAGCATAAAGGCAAGGCCACCAAAGAACCACAGTTGCTGAAAGGTTACAAAATCATTTAAAATCATTTCCTTGTACCCGAGAGGCTTGAAAGGTAAAATGACCAATATAGCCCTTGGCCAATCTGACCACACTTATTAAGGAATGGCCCTAAAAACTCTTTTTTCAAATAGAGTTCAAAGCAGAAAAATGGCCAAAAATAGCACATGCCTGCAACCACACTTGTGGCTTCTAAGGGAGTTGCTTGAATTAGATGGGACCGTATGTCTATGAAACGTGTGCCTGGACGTTAGCTATACCGTGAATGTGCGGCTGCACCTTACAAACATGTGGCAGCAAGTTTGAGAACCTACAGCGGGGGTGTTTGGCAATGCTTTCTGCCTACACTTTTAGCTTTCTGAAACTGATTTTAGTTATAAGCTACAATTTATTCCAAATATCTACAATTTTTGCTACAAACTATAACTACTTTTTCTTCTATTTCAGCTATAAGTTACAATCTTTACTAAACACTCGTAACTTTTGCTACAAGCTACAATATAGAAGCTACTACTTTTAGTAATACCAAACACCACCACCCACCGATTAGTGACTAGGTTGCAATTTTAGAACTCCAATTGATCTATTGCCTTTTTTTTTTTTTATAGAACTCCAATAGATCTATTCCAATAGACCTATGTTGGCCTCCAAGGATTAGAGGCCCATAAATAAGATCCCTGAGGTGCCTTTAGGGCATTACATACACTCTTCAGAGCTTCCCGAGCTATCGATACTCTGCACAATCAGATCAATCTACCCCCCTCACCCCCATTGTACTCTTCTCTTCCTTGAATCTACAGCAACTTGCCAAGAGCAAGGCAAGGCAAGGCAAGGCAGTTGAGTCGCTCAATCTTGAGGAGACACCTATTTTGGAAAGTCTTGCACGCTATTGAGGTGCTTTTACGGCATCGCATACACTCGTGGCTCATGAGAGCCTCCCGAACTACTGAAATTCTGCAATCAGTAACCGTGCACCCTCACCTTCACTTTACTCTTGTCTTACTCGAACTTCAGCAACTTGGAAGTCGTTTGTGTTCTGACTTCTGAGGTGATCTTGCCAAGAGCAAGACAGGACGCTCAAGCATCTCAAGCTTGAGGAGGTGCCCGTATTTGAGTCCTCTACGTTATTTAGTTCTCACCTTTGTCTCTGTGTTTTCTCCAGATAAGTATTTTGCCCTTTCTTGTTTTGAGTCTTTTCACGCTGTAAATCGTTATTTTTGTACAGTTAAAACCTAATTTGCATGCTTTTACCTCTATGTTGTTTCTATGTACTTAGGATCATAAAAATCATTTTTTCATAACTCATAGAACTGCTGGATTTTTCGTTTTCAAAGTGCTCTTTAGACCTTTTTTCATGTCTTTCTAGGTTTTCTTCTGTCTCACATTTAAAGTTTATCTATATTTATTGAGAGCATGTTAAACCTTTTTTTTAATTTAAACTTTGTTTTTAGGACCTAAATAAGTGCTGGAATTTTATTTCATAAGTTGTAAGGGTCGGTTCATAGTTTCTTTAGGTTTTGTTTTCCTGGCATAACACATATTGTTCTTTGTACATGCTCCGTGGCATCCTCGGTTTCTTAAAAATCTTGTTTTTATTAAAATTATGTTTGCTGAAATTTTCTGTTGAAGTTTGTTTTTAGTTTTGTTAGATAGCTTGATACACATTTTTGAGTCCATTTTCTAACAATTTAAGCTTTTGAAAAAATTGGTAACTTAATATGGTACAAGAGCTCAGTTCTACGAGGTCTTGAGTTCAAGTCTTAATGTGTTTTTTGTTATATTTGTTATTGTGTACTATGTTGATGCATTTGTTCATTTTATTCGTCTCCATGTGCAAGACAGGGTTTCATGTGAAGCGAAGTGTTGGATGCTTCATGTACATTGTTAGGCACATTTCCTAGCTTTAGCTTTTAGTTACTTAACAAGTTTTATTTTTGTTGAAATTGGATGATAGAATTTGTTGCTTTTATATCACTTTGTTAAGTTCATTTTTTGGCGATTAAGTTGGGGATTTATGCCATCTTTGCACAATCTGATTTTTCTTCAAGCATACTCATTTGAAGTGTTTTAATAT
>JAUZSS010166595.1:0-10993 GCA_035668195.1 Sarracenia psittacina
AGAGTCATATGTATAATGGTAAATCTAGATATATATGTCGTAAACATAATACCATTAGAAAACTACTCTCAAGTGGGGTTGTCACAATTGACTATGTAAAGTCAAAGGACAATATTGCAGATCCGCTTACCAAAGGGTTAACTTGAAAGCTAGTTGAGCAAGCGTCGAAAGGAATGGGATTAAAGCCTATGATATAGAAAGGTATCGTGAAGGAAAACTCAACCTAACTAACAGGAGATCCAAAGATCTGGGTTTAATAGGACAACCTAATTGCGTTTACCTAGGATAATCACCGTGGAGTTTAAGCACTTCTACCTGTACAGATGGTACAACGGTGATTTAGGAGGTTAATCATTAGCTTTTAATGACTTTTTCGTTGGTGAGCTAGACAGGTATAGAAAAATACCATTAAATAAAAGTCATCTATTTAAGTATGAAGTGGAGCCGTTTCTTTAAGAATTTGGAAAGGAGAGATTCTTGAGAAAATACTTACAGAACTAGAAAGAGTGTTTCATGGCCAAAACAAACACAACCGTGAGAACTAAAACTTCGTTGTGGAAGTCTCTAGTTGAAAAAACGTAAACTTAAAATCCTTTTTATTTTAATTAAATAAAAATATGATTTTAATAACTCGATTCAATCAATCCATTCAATATGCAGACCACGAAAATAAAGAATGCAAATCAACAACCATACGACACGGAAATTTTTACGTGGAAAAATCCAAACGGGAAAAATCCACGGGACCGAATCCTCAATCCAAGAAACAATACACTAGAAAAGAACAGTTGCAGTACAACTTACAGCCCTAGATCGAATCCTCAATCCTAGAAACTTAACCTTGTACGCCGAATCCTCGAACCCGTTCTTCGTGCCTTGAATCCCTCGCACTACGAATCCTCGTAGCCGTTGGTCAGAATCCTCCAACCCGAACCCTTCGCGAGTAACGAATCCCCGAAGCTCAAAGTCAGAATCCTCCGACTTGTACATCAACCATCATCATCAATGAAGTATTTTGGCTTTGAAAGAATCAATGAAGCTCTCAGGTCTCTCAATATTTTGTGGCTCCAAAGCTTAAGAGAATAAGAAACAATTTCGCACTTTAAATAAAAACAGATCCACCAATTCAGGGTAAGTGCACTCGAGCGGGCTTGACCGCGCTCGAGCGGGGTCGCTGAAACCTGGATCCGAAATATCGTCCAAAAATCTCTCCCACAAGCTTCTAAATATAACCAAGAGATATACAAGAATATCTCCCAAAATATCTTCTAAAAACAATCACTTGGAAACAAAGATATACAAAAATATATATTATAATATATCTCGAAATTTCCATATATAAATATATATATTAAACCAAATTAAATTAATCTCAAAAAAAGATTAATTAATTTTAATTTAATATAATATTTCTAACAGAGAGAAATACAAAACATTGTTCTTGAGAGAAAAGAGATGTTTTAGAGAGAGAAAATTACAATGCGTTAATAAAAAGCAGAACCGATTGAAATCTCATTCATGTTTGATGTATCACATGACTAAGGTAACCTAACTACAGTTACTAAACTAACTGATGTTACAACCAAAAAATGAAAAAGTACAAATACAACAGAAATAGAAATAACAACAAACAAACAATACAAAATACACAAAAAATACAACACACAAAAATACACAAAAATACAATATTGTAGAATGAAAAATATAACAAAATTAATTACAACTAATATTCCAATCTAACATTCCCCCGCAAACTCATGGGGGCAACAGGGAGCATGAGTTTGGACGTAAAAAATTGGAACCGAATCCGAGACAAAACTTTGGTAAACGGGTCTGCAAGTTAATTGTTAGATGAAATATACTGAATGGTAATTTGTTTAGATATTACCTTTTCTCGAATGAAATGATAATAAATTTCAATATGCTTAGTTTTGACATGAAAAACATGATAAGAAGCCAAAGTAATAGCAAAAAAATTATCACAAAATACAAAAGGTGGAGAAGGTAAAGAAATGGTTAAATCAGAAAAAACTTGTTGTAGCCAAACCAGTTTAGTAGTGGTGTGAGCCAAAGCTCTGTATTCTGCTTTAGTACTGGATCAGGCTACAGTCTGTTGTTTCTTGGAACTCCAAGATAAAAGATAGAACTTAAAAATGTACAAGAGCCACTGGTAGAACGCCTATCAGACAAATCACCGGCCCAATCGGCATCACAATAAGTAGTAATAGAAAATTCAGCAACTGTAAAATGTAACCCCTGATATAAAGAACCCTTGCCATATCTAAGAATCCTTTTAATAGCAGCAAAATTACCCTCAGTAGGTTGATACATAGATTGGCATACATGATTAACAGCATGAGAAATTTCTGGTTTAGTTAAAGTGAGATATTATAAAGATCCCATAATACTTCGGTAGAAATCCACATCAGTAAAATACATTGATATCTCAGGTAAGACAGAGGGTTTGACTGAAGTAGGGGAATAAGAAGATTGACAGTCCAACATACCATCCTTATTAAGAATTTTGATAGCATATTTGGTTTGAGTCAAATATAAACCAATTTCATCTCTATGTACTTTCATTCCCAAAGAATAATGCAAATCATCCAAATCTTTTAAAGCAAAGTTGGTCTTTAATTTGCCCAAAATTTCATCAATAAAGGTAGAATCATTACCCGTGACAACAATGTCATCTACAAAGATCAAAACATAAATTTTGCGCAACGTGGTGTTGTAGACAAAAAGAGAGGCATCAATAAGACAACTTTTAAAACCAAGTTAGACCAAATAAGCTGAGAAGAGAGCATACCAAGCCCTTGGAGCTTGTCTAAATCCATACAAGGCTTTGGAAAGCTTACAAACATATGATGGATGACTAGGATGAATGTAACCCGGAGGTCGTTTCATATACACTTGTTCATCCAAGATACCATGAAGAAAGGCGTTAGAAACATTTAGTTGACGAAGAGACCAACCATATTGGACAACTATAGTAATAACAACTCTAAATGTAGGTTGTTTAACAACTGGACTAAAAGTTTCATTAAAATCCAGTCCCTCAGTTTGTTGATTACCTCTAGCCACTAATCTAACTTTATATCTGGCAACTGAACCATCTGAATGTCTTTTTATTTTATAAATCCAATGACAGCCAATAATATTGGCATTGGAGGGTGGAGGAACCAAAGACCAAGTATGTTGTTGCAAAAGTGCATCATATTGGACAGCCATATGTTGTTGCCAAACATGAGAGTTTGCAGCTTCAGAATAAGATTTAGGTTCCACTAAATCAGAGTCAGACTTTGATACAATTAAATATAATGGAACTTTTGGTTTAAAGACACCTCTTTTAGAATGATGAATCATAGGATGAACAGAATTGGTAACAATATTTGGCTCAACAATAATATTACTTACGGTATCAGGATCCCCATCATAATTACCAATAACAGTACTACCAACATCACGGCCAGAAGTAAAACCATAATTTGGAGTAGAAGGATTATTAACAACAGCCGAATGTTCATTCTGGAAATGGTCATAGTCAATATTTGGAACAACAACATCATCATGAATTAAAACCAAAGTATTATCTAATCTGAATGCATTACTACCAATTTGTCAGCTGAAGCATCATTACAACTAGTATGTTCAGTAAAATCATGATTATATAGAGTATTACTAGTATCACCAGCATGACTAGTACGAGAAATACTATCATGAGCATTACTAGTATATATATCTTGGAAATCAGCATCAATATCAACATCATTGGGATCATTAGTGTGAACTGCATTAGTATCACCAGGAATATTAACTGAGACTCTTTGTAAAAATTTTATCCAAAGAGATGAGGGTATGTTAGAATTACTAACAGGCTGATCACACAAAGACTTGTACGGAAAATCAGTCACAAGGAATTTAACATGTCGAGAGATATAAATCTTTCAAGATTTGGGTTCAAGACAACGATATCCTTATGAAGTTGAACGATAACCCAAAAAAACACATGGATTGGGTTTGGGAGAAAACTTATTTTAAGTATAAGGTCTCAGCCATGGAAAACAAAAACACCCAAAAGGTTTAAGAGAGAAATAATCAGGTTCTTGAGTAAAAAGAACTTAATATGGAATTTTAAAATCAATAGCAGAATGCGGAAGCCTATTGATGAGATACAAAGAAGTGAAGAGAGCTTCAAGTAAAAAAGAGACAAGCATAGCAGCTTGATGTAACAAAGTTAAAGTGGTTTCAATAAGATGCTTGTGTTGTCGTTCGACACGACTGTTTCATTCAGGCGTGTAAGGACAGGTTGCTTGGTGAACAATACCACAAGATTTGAGCAAATTTAACAAGAATTGATTAAGAAACTCTCCTCCATTATAAGAATGAACCACTTTAGTACATCTAGAAAATTGAGTTTTTACGTAGTGAAAAAAATTCTAAATCATTTGTGTGACATCAGACTTGTAATGCAAAGGAAACTGCCAAATGTAACGACTGAAATCATCCACAACAGTAAGATAACATATAAATCCTTGGAAAGATTGAATTGGAGCAAGTCCCTAAACATCCATATGAACAAGATCAAAAGGTGCAGATGTTACAGTACTAGAAATTAAAAAGGATTGTTTGTGGCTTTTAGCCACATTACAAGACTAACAATCAACATTATTTGACAAAATAACAGGTAACCCTTACTATTGTACCAGTTTGCAAAGAACAAAAAAATTGGGATGACCAAGTTTTTGATGCCAATTATTTACAGTACTGGAGCTAAAAAGAGTAGTGGATTGAGTACCAAAATTAATACACGGCGAAATTGGATACAAACCATGATGACATGGTCCCTGATGGAGAATCTGATTTGTCATTATATCCTGAAGGACAAAACCATATTCATTAAAAATTAGTTTACAATTATTATCAATTGCAAACTGATGGATAGATAAGAGGTTATGAGTGATATTTGGAATATGAAAAATATTTTCAAGACAAAATTTGGATGAGTATGTAGATAAACTGCCCTTACCGGAGTGAGATATGGGTAGAGATGATCCATTACCCACAATTACACCATCATTACCAGGGTACGACTTTTGAAGAGAAAAATTAGAGAGATCATTTTTAATATGATTTGCGACACCAATATCAAAATACCAATTAGTGTTAGAAACTTGATCTGACTGAGAAGGTGAAGATTGTTGTGGAATAGATGGATAAGAAGACGAACCTTGAGTGAACAATGCTTGAGGAACAGAAGGGTACTGACCAAGAAATGTTGAAGCAGAAGGTAGTGAAGTAGGCATAGTAGCCATATGGGCTCTAGTAGGATAAACATACTGACTTTGACCAAATTGAGGCATCTGTGGTCCTTGACCAAATGGAGACATCTACTGACTTTAGATCATTTGAGGCATCTGTTGCCCTTGAATCATCTGAGGTATTTGGTACTGCAGATTAAGTCTGTGATAGCACTCTCTGGCAGTGTGATTGGTTTTCCCACATATTTGACATGGAACTTCAGGAAAATTTCCTGATATTTTGTTGCCTCTCGGTCTAAAATTGGAAACACCCCTGAACTGATTTTGAAGATTCTGATTTTGAGACAAATGCATGAACATAGGAGAAGAACTTTGGGATTGTTGTCCTTGTGGAAAAAGAAGAAATCGAATTGCTAGTTGTGACAACACAAATTGTTGCTGATGAGACAACAAAGACTGAGAAGTATGAGGTGTTTGAGACTTTTCAACAGTGGCCACCAAAACAGAGTTACTATCAGGAGTGGTATTATCATTTGATGCATGAAAGTTCTCAGCATTCATCAGAGTTACATGTTCTTTAAATTTAATTGGTTCAGGTCTCAAAGCAGTTTTAAGAGAATTAAATTGATTTGGAAGACCATTTAAGGCATGCAGAACAAGATCATATTCAGAAATAGGAGATCCTGCTGCAACCAATTTATATGCACACTTCTTAATGAAGTCAACATATGATTCCATGGTAGAAGTCTTTTTAAGATTAACCAGTTGTCTTTTCAAATCATGAACACGTGATTTAGACAAAGAATTGAATCTATTATCTAAAGCTTGCCACACTTGACATGAAGATTCAAGTCCAAAAACATGAGAAAGGGTAGAAGGAGAAATGGTTACATGACAGTAATTGACTGTCTATAGCTTTTCATGTAGCGTAACTAGGACTGGTAATAGAAACAGTTTCAGGGAATAGAGCATCAGATAAAAGACATGGAAAAGCTCCAGTCACATAATCCAGAAGAGCATTTGCTTTCAAAGCATTTTGTATTTGTATTCTTCATAAAACGTAATTACTAGAATCTAATTTAATTGTCACAAAAGCGGTAGGAAGAGTCAAAGTTACTGTACTCATTTTAATTGTTACAGAAGAAGACTTAGAAATGCTGTCACAACATCATTAACTGTACTGTCCAGTCCAATCAAGCAAGTATATAGAAAGTGAACATAAGGCCTTACCCATCAAACTGAATCTAAATCCAAGTGAAGTAGCTGAAACTGAGATTGATATTATTTTTTTTAGTAGAAAAATTGCAATCTAGATCCGACCTGTATCTTGACCCGAACTGGAGCACATGAAGTAAGATCTGAAACTGAATATCCGAACCAGTACCCGAACAGGAGATCCGAACCACAGTCCAAAATCGGAGACCTGAACCAAAAAACAGAACCGGGGATCCAAACCGAAATCTGAACTGGGGATTCGAACCAAAATCCAAACCTGGGATCTGAACCAAAGTCTAAATCGGAGATCCAAACCAAAACCCGAACCGGAGATCCGAACTAAAACCTGAACCGGAGATCTAAACCAAAACCCGAACCGAAAGACTCAACCCGAAAAAGCAAGTTCAACCCAAAAACTCAAACTCAACCCGAAAAACTCAAACTTGACTCGAAAAACTCAAATACAACCTGAAAAACTCAAAGTCAACCCCGAAAACTCAAACTCGACCTAGAAAACTCATATCTAACCCAAAAAACTTAAACTAAGAATATGAACTCTAGATTACAAAATATAGCCATCAAGCTATGAATACAATAACATCAACACATGATTGTAACAAATTAAGATCTGAATCTAAAAACACCGAACTCGAACATCCACTATCACGACGAACAAACAACCAAATCTGAAGATCAAATAAACAGATCAACAGATCTATATAGGAGATCAAAAACCTTGATCTGTGAGTTTGAGATCGAAGGTATAACAAATCTGAAATAAGAAGTTATTTGTACTCTTCGATCTTCGAGATTGAAGATTTTAGAAACAAAGATGAGTAGCAACAAAGAACTCAACAAGATATCAAGAACCGAAAGAAAAACTTACAAATCGAACGCATAGATCGAACCACTAAAGGTTGGTCGAGCATCAATAGCTATGATACCATGAAGAAATTCACAATCCTTGTACATTTTGCAATATAGTACTGAACAATTTGAGAGAAAACGGAAATGCAGATTATTGTTCTTGAGAGAAAATCACAAAGACTATTCTTTAGAGAGAGATTTGCAGTGTGTAAATTGAGAAGGTTAAGCAACAGAAAGCCCTAGGCATGTTACATATAACACTGCCAAAGAAAAGCCTAATTGCAGTTAATTAACCTAACTACAGTAACCAGGAAATACAAAAAATCTAAAAAACAAAATACAACAAAACTACAAAATACTAATAAAAGAAAATATAGAAAAAAAATAAAAAATACAAACAAATACAAAAAAAATACAATTAATGTGCTAATCTAACAAAGCCAAATGTAGTTCATGTTTTTATTTTGGTTTTAAATTTATTTAATTAATTAATTTTGTTAAGTGAAAATTTGGGATTCACTTTAATGTGACTGTACCCTTGAGGGTTGCCGACGTATCTAATCGGTCATATGACGGATTGTAATCAAGTCAAACACAGTTCAAAATTTTGGGTTTAATTTAAGTTTTGTTTTAATAAATTTATTAAGTGAAAATTTGAGGTTCACGTAGATTGTGACTATACTTCTGAAGGTTGTCGACGTATCCAATTGGTCGTAGATTAGATTAGAATCAAGTCAAACGTAGTTCAAGACTCATTTTAATTTCATGTTTTACTCAAACTGGTTTTCTAGTTTTTGAGAAAGCACGTAAAATGGGTGAAATAGTTAGAAACGGATAAAAATTTGATCTTAATTCGAGGTGACACGACGTTATCTTGTTAAGGTAGGACCTCCAGTTTATTATTCCTGGGTCTTAGGTTAAGTTTAAGGATGTACAGATTGGGTACGAGCCTCTCTTTTTAAAATTTTTTCATGCCCGGTACCAGAGGGACCGCTCGAGCAGACACCCCCAGTGCTCGAGCGGTCTATGGCCAACAATTAAGATATTTTCGGTGAGTTAAGATATTTTTGGATCATTATTCTTATATATATATATATATAGATCTCTTCTTCTTCTTCTTCTTCTCTCTAGCTGAAAACCTCTCTAGGGTTTGAGAGGCTTGATCTTTGCATCATCTTGGGGCTCGTTTGGTGGAATCAAATCATTTTTGGTTGGTAGATCCTTGTACATCTCCTCCATATCCACGTTTTCACTGAACTATTTTTCTTTTTGTGATGTGCCTGACGTTTGGAGCTTTTGGGTAGAGATTTCTTGCTTTTACAACCATCAAGAAGTATGATATGTGTCTTTGAATGTTGTAAGGATATTGGTGGTATGGTTTTTAGATTTGTTCAAAAACGTTGGAAATATTGAGTTTTTGGTAAAACCCTGCTATAGAAGTTTCATGTTTGATGCTTTTAACCTTGGTTTAGTTGAATACTATCTTGCTTGAGCATATCTATCTTTTCAATTTAGGTCTTGATGCTTCAGTTCCAAAAATCTCATTTTAGGATTTGGTAGGATAGTTGATTGGGTAGTAGAAAATGAGTTGCCCTTTACACTTACAGAAGGAAACTTATTTGAAAGCATGGTACAAACGTACTTAAACCCACAATTTCACCTGTTTTTGAGAAATACTACTAGAAATAGAGTTTTAAAAAAATTTGCAACAATGAAAACGAAATTAATGCACTTATTTGAAAACATAAGAGGTAAAATTAGTTTAAATTCTGATATGTGGACTACGAAACAAGTAATGCAATATTAATGTATTACAGCACATTTTATAGATAATGATTGGAATTTAAATAAACGGATTATTTCATTTCTGGCTATGGATTGGCCTTTGAACAGTCATAATTTAGGTATTGAATTTAGAAACGTAATAATATCATGAGGTATCAGTAATAAAAGTTTTTCTCTTACTTTAGATAATGTTGTATATTATAATGAGTATATTAGTTATCTTAAGCGTACTTTGTCTCTTCCTATATCTGGTACTTTATTTCATATTCGTTGTTGCGCGCATATATTAAATTTAATTGTTCAAGATGGCATTTGTTTTCATAATGAATCATTTCAAAGAATTAGAAATGCCGTAAAATATATAAATGGTAACCCAAAAAAGTGGATATGTATAGGAATATTTGTATTCAAGAAAGTATGAAATTTTTGAAATTACAGTTTGATGTAGCTACTAGATGAAATGCTACATTTACTATGTTAAATGCAGCAATAAAGCAACAAAAGGCAATTACTATATTTTTTGATATGCACTCAAGTTTACGTTTTGGTCCACCAAATAATACTGATTGGGAAAATATAAAAATGTACAAAAAAAATTTTAAATTTTTTTGATGAGTCAACGAAATTATTCTCGTATGTTTATACTCCTACAACTCCATTTGTTTTACAACAATTAAAATATATAATGTCACTTTTTAATAAATATTTGCAACATCCCCATTATTTTACCACGATATTGGCCATGCAATCAAAATTTGATAAATATTTCAACCCCCTACCTCATATTTTCGGAATTGCATGTTTGTTAGATTGGTGTAAAAAACACGATTTATATTTTTCTTATTGAGCACACTTATTTTAGTCAAGATCAGGTTTCTAGCATACTTGGTAGATTTACTAAATTATATGATGAATATAAGGTTAATATACTACAATCGGGTCAACCACAAACGTCTCAATCATCCCAATCCTCGACTTCATCTCGAAGTCGAGGACGTGATTGGGAATTAATCAAATCTAGGAGACTATCTGAGTCACAAGGGAGTTCTACCTCAGAAATCTCATGTTTTTTTGAGATTGAGCGTGATATTGATCCTGATGACTTTAATATTTTGGAATCTTGCAGACAATAGGAGCGAACATTCCCAGTGTTGGCGGCGATAGCTCGTGACGTCCTTGTAGTACCGGTCTCCACGGTGGGGTCCAAGTCTACGTTCAGTGCTGGCATACGAATCATTGATGACTACAGATGCAGATTGCATTCGACATTGGTTGAAGCCCTGATGATAACATGCAACACTGATTACGCGTCGCGCCAGGTTCAAGATTAAGACGAAGGAGAAAGACTACAAGCTGATTTGGAGGCGATCGCATTGGGTACTCCTGAAGAATTGACATCCACTAGCGGCTCTAATGAATGATGATTAAGTTTACTTTATTTGATTTGTACACTTTGTATTCATTAGAAAAAAAATATAAAAATATAATGTTAATTTTTTTTATGTATTAGTTGTGAAGAGAATAATGAAAATTATTGTTATGATTATAGGTGTCAACGTAGTTAGGATGTACTTGACCTATAGTGATGCAATTTCTCTTCCTATTCAATACAATTGTATACTTTAAATTTCATTAATAAAATTTTCTATGTACATTTATTTGTTGAAATTTTCAAAGTTATTGTTGTCTTATAGTTTACAACGGCCCATTATTTTTATTTTTATTTACTTATAACAAAGTAACTTAGAATAACTTCAATAACTTATAAAAAATAACTTAAATACCTTATAATAAATAACTTATAATTACTTCCAAAAAATAACATAAATTACTTATAAAAAATAACTTAAATATCATATAAAAAT
>JAUZSS010167688.1:0-10987 GCA_035668195.1 Sarracenia psittacina
CACGTAAAATGGGTATGAAGCTTTTCAAGGAGAGGGATGTTTCAGATGAAGACTTATCGAGGATCGAAATCAATAAGGAGTTCGCTCGCCGCAACGAGCACAACAAGAAGCGGGAGGACTTACAGATGCACCAGGAGCTCAAGAAGAAAGGCCTCGTAGAAGACTCTTCTGATATCGAATCCGACGACGAATCATTGTCCGGGAAGGCAGCGAAAGATGACTTAATTAATTCGAAGCAAGTTTTGGAGTTCTTAAATGCATTGATTAAGGTTAAGAATCATGACCCAGAACCAAAAAACAAAGAGACCAAGTTATTCGAGACCGACGTCGAAGAAGAGGAAGATAATATGGAGGATTCATAAGAGATGACAACCAGTCATAATCATCGTACATCGTTCATTATTGTTCATCGTTGAGTTGTTCGTACATATCGTTCATCATCTATCAGGACTGAGACAACGTGAACGACAACAATTTCGACATATAGCTTGACGGTGATAAGGAGGAGGACGATGACTGAGCTCGATGAGAATGGTGGAGACTGGGCTCGACGAGGACGGCGACGATGAGGAGAGAGACATACGACGACGACTAGAATCGATTATGTTTGTGTTGAAGAACTATGATTTAAAGAGGGACGAAATGGACGAAGAGTTGTAAGGAATAAAAATGACGAGTTTGAAAAGAATTTTTGAAAAATAGTTACGAAACAAGTTTTTTATTTTAACTTTTTTGAAAAACAGAAACTTAAAATTAATCTGAAAACAGTTTACCATACAGTTTTTCTAAAAAAAATCAATTTTTAAAATGTATTGTTTGACATATCTAAAAAGTCATCAACTTTTTTTAATTTTTTTTCTAAAAAAAAAATCTATACACATTTCAAATGCACTAACTCTTTTTAGAGTAACATAGCTATACTATTCTTATTTTTTTTTAAAAAAAATCAACTTTACTTTTAAAACAAAAGAAAATGTAATAATACACTAAAAACTACTACTAAGAAATCAAGAACATTTTAAATATTTTCAATAAAAGCAAAATAATTATTTCAAAAATTATTTTGAACAATCCTTTTTTTCCCAATCAAGAAATGTACTCCGCCCCAATATTTGTCGGCTTCCGAAACCCTAATTTCTAGAATCGAGGTTCAATACAATCACGAGTTGCCCACAAGTTCCATTCCTCTTGATTTCTTTACAATCTCTCTCTTTCTCATCCTTTAGTTTATCTAATCGTGTTCAGTTTTTATATTGAGTTCGGTACAAATCTCACACTACGCGGTCAAGAAATCTTCGCATAAAATGGGTATGAAGCTTTTCGAGGAGAGGGATGTTTCGGATGAAGACTTATCGAAGATCGAAATCAATAAGGAGTTCGCTCGCCGCTACGAGCACAACAAGAAGCGGGAGGATTTACAGAAGCTCGAGGAGCTAAAGAAGAAAGGCCTCTTCTGATACCGAATCCGACGACGAATCATTGTTCGGGGAGGCAGCGAAAGACGACTTTATTAATTCGATGCAAGATTTGGAGTTCTTAAATGCATTGATTAAGGTTAAGAATCATGACCCAGAACTGAAAAACAAAGAGACCAAGTTATTCGAGACCGACGACGAAGAAGATGAAGAAGAGCAAGGGAAAGGTGAGAAAGGAAAGCGAGATAAGAAGGGGGATCCACTGTATTTGAGGGATGTGACGGCGAGACTCTTGATTGAGGAGGGGCCAGAGTTCGAAGAGAAGGAAGAGAAATCGAGGGTGAAGAGCTATTTGGAGGAACAAGAGGACCATGGAATGGCGGTGTATGATGCGACCGAGAAGTTTTTGGAGGTTGATGATGGTGGAGAAGTGGTGAAGATGAAAGAGATTAGAAATGTGGGGGATGAGGATGACGATGATGATGATACAGGTGAAGTTCAGAAGAAATTGGATGAATATTTTGGCAAAGATGATAATTTGGATGAAAAAGAAATGTTTTTGAAGGAGTACTTCAGGAATAGAATGTGGGTTGATGAGGGTAAGGACATGTAGGCAGTGGAGGACGAAAAGGCTCTGGGTTTTTCTGAGGACGAGGAGGAGATTGAGAAGCAAGAGGATTATGAAAGGGATTTTAATTTTAGGTTTGAGGAGAATGCAGGAGATAGGGTGCTGGGTCATTCGCGGTTTGTCGAGGGCTCAGTGAGGAAGAAGACGAGTGCTCGGAAGGTTCAGAGGAAGAGCAAGGAGGAGAGGATAGCTCAAGCTGAGTTTGAGAGGAAGGAAGAGTTGAAGCATTTGAAAAATTTGGAAAAAAAAAAAATTGAAGGAGAAGCTGAGGAAGATAAGAGATACTGCTGGGATTGGTGAAAACTGGGTTTGCCCATTGGATGAGGATGATCTAGAGGAAGAATTCGATCCCGAGGACTATGATAGAAAAATGAAAGAAGCATTTAATGATGATTACTATGATGCGAACGACGTGGATCCTGAGTTTGGAAGTGATAAGGAAGAAGATGATGGTGAGTCTGACAAACCAAATTTTGATAAAGAAGATGAATTGCTTGGACTTACAAAAGGTTGGGATGATCTGCCTGGTTCTGGTGATGGGTTCTTAGCTGTTAGGGAACAAAATTTAAAGCGCAGGGCAGAAAATGAAGGACACTGAAAATATAATAGAAGAAAAAGTAGTGCCTGAAGAGGGTAAGTCGAATAAAAAAATAAAAAGGTGTTGAGTCTTAGTGGTTTTAGTTTATAAGTCTGGTCACTTCTCTATTTAATGTTCCACATAAAGGTCTGTCAAAAAGAATATGGACAGTTGTAGAACTGACTATGGTAAAAAAGATGGAATGCGTCAACAAGGGATATTTGATTGATCTATTGCTATTAAATACTATAGTTACATAGTTCAACTTATAAATTAGTTTGCTATGTTGAGGAGTGGATAATTTTTTTGTTACTTTGGTTGTGAGGAGAATTTATTGCTAAGCAAGAGTTGCTTTCTAAAGTTATATCTTGTGGCATTAGAGATGCATCCATTCATTGGGATTCCTTATTTTTTAGGAGTGAACATAAATGGTTGAATCAATATTTCATCATTAAATATTCACATCTTTTCATATAACATACATAAATTTCAAGGACGAAATTTTTTAAAGGGGGGTAGATTGTAATAACCCACACCTTAGTATTACGCAAAGAATGTAATTAAGTATTTGAACATTTAAGTTCAAAGTTAATTAAATAGATAATATATACTTCGAGAATTTTCTTCATAATTTTGTCTACACAATAATTTATAAAATAACATTAAAAATTCATATCAAAATTTTGAGATTTTTCCGAGAACAATAATTATACAAAAAAAAAATTCACGCAGTAGAAATTACATTGCTAATGGACACTTGGACAATTGCATGTAAATACTTTGGCAAGTGGACACTTGCATGTCAAATGTGTACACTAGCTCGACACCTGTCCTCTAACAAAATATAAAAATAAAATAAGAATAAAATGAAATTCCTATAAATAGAACAAGAATCCACCCAATGTAGGCATACACGTAAAGAGAAGAAATTGAAAGAGGAATAGGAGAAAACACATTCAAGAAGTAAGGGAGAGGCACGAATGGGAGGCTTGAGCTCTGGTTGACCCACTGCGCCACCTACGCTGCCCACTAGTGCACCTGCACCAACCAACCACCGGGTGACCACCACCACTGACTTCCTCTCAAGCCTATTCCGCTGCTCATCACCATCATCGGGCCATTCACCATCAATTGTGTCATTGCCGAACCACCTCACCAACCACTGCGCCGCTCCGGTAATATTCTCTTTGTTTCTCTATTTCGATTTTTTTTCTCGCTCTATTTCGATTTCTTTCTCAGTTTCGATTTCTCTCCTTCTTCTCCGATAACACCTACTATCCCTCTCACCTTTTTCTGTTTCACCATCGGTTTAGGTTCGTTCCCCTCCTCTGTTCTCAAACTTACATTTAATTTCATATATATGTATATCTAAGTTGTAGGATTTATATTTTTTTTTTTTTGTTTCCATCATTTATACAAAGGTATCAGCCCCATCTACATTGTCCTTTTCCTTTTTTGTTCACATATGGAAAGAGCAATGGTTTTATTTTCTAACCGAACTATTTTTTTTATTTACAAAACTGAGAATTTTAATTACCTGCAGTTTAAAGCATCAAACCCCAATTCTCCATTTTCGGCCCACATTTTAAGCTTGTTGTTTTATCATGGATTGATGATTGGTGTGGTTTTCTACTTTAATTTCCATATGACTAGATTCAATATTTCATTTTTTTCTTGTTGCTAATCCAATGCATCAATCACCATTAACGGCGCCCGAGCAAACTTCACTCTCGGTTCACGCTTCCAATTTCTGTATTTTTTTAACATTTCTTAAAACTAAATAATTACACTTTTATCTTTAAGTTTATTATATGTTCGTAACACCACCATGAACTACGCCACACGAGCATCAAGTGTCGTCGTGGTCCGGATAGATCACTATGAACCATTTTCTTTAGTATATTTTTATTTTTCATATTCTAAGTATATGTTTTAGATTCAAACTTTTTTAATATATATATAAAGTCTTGAATCAATCAATCAATAAAAATCATCTTACACGGCCTCACGCGCTATCGACAACCATTGTCAACCCAATCCCCTCCCTTGATGATCTTTATCAATTTTCAGCCGCAATCTGGGCTCATACTTTCTAGAACCAGTTCTAAGTTCATATGATCCAAGTATGATTGTTACTAAATATTTTGTTCACTGCTTGTTGGCCAAGTCTCATATATTGATTAAATCACCACACGCGCCGCACTCGAACCCATTGCCGGATTTTTTAGACAATAATAATAATAATAATAATAATAATAATACTTACAACAACAACAACAACAACAACAAATGTTATATTTTGATAAATGAAATAAGATTTGTTTTATGTATTTTTAAATCATGAATAATATTTAATATAAGATTTAAAATACATGACTAAAATATGCTCAAATTAAAATTTAATCCATCAAAAGTATATTAATGTAAAAGTTGATCAAAAGGGACTATCTATTTTTAAAAACCAAACTTGTCTAACACCTACTATTTAAGGTGTTAGAATTCGACACTTACGTTGAGATTTAATTTTAGGCACCGGGATATCATCGTCAAAAGTTTAGATTTGGTTCGGCTGAGAGAAAGGACCTTGCATTTTGTTTACCAGGTGAGTGTACTTAGCAATTATTTTGAATAATACTTGTAAACTATGTTTTAAAATGCTTTGATATCCATGTTTTAATCTATGTGGATGTTGATGGATAACATGAGATCTTTTCTTTAAATGCCTTCATATCATTATTCAGCTTTCTATTTTCTTGATGAAAAGCATGGGGATTTTGAATCTTTTATGATGTTATCCATGTTGTGATGGTTTTCAATGGCTATGTGTATCTTTTGAAAAGTATGTGTGGGTGGAAAAGAAAAATTTTGGCAATGTTGTCACTGTTATTTTTGTTCCAAAGTGCCAAATTACATGGGTTTCCGGCCCATTAATATCCCGTTATGGAAGGCTACCCAGTTATGGGTTTTATGTTTTCTCTATATGGGAGGTTTTCCCGTTTTGCGGGGGTTTTCCCATTTAGTGGGGGGTTTTACCTTTAAAGGCATTTCGGGTATAGTCCGGGTTAAAGCACATACCACTCGTGCTTGGTGGAAAGTGGCCCTTATTCCATCACGTTGCTATCCGTGCATTGAGAATTGAGATTACAGTACCGTCGGAACTCTCGGTCGTGAGGTTGACGACTACTTGGACACTGTTGGGTATATGTGTGAAAGATGAGTGTTTATTAAAATTGTGGCGGTTGTGCCAAGAACTCTATTTTGTGAAATGAGAAAGCAATTTATAAACACTAGAAAAGTATGTGACATGTTTTTAAACACAATATTTCATTATCCTTTGTGACAGAATGGTTATTGAGAAAAATATTGTTGTACCCTTAAATAAATGTTTTTGTATTTTGATATCGTATTGTTCATTATAATGTTAAGTGTACTCTCCTATAACCTTTGTGGTTGCAGATAGCAGGGATGGCTAGAGTTTTGGTCCACCACAGTTTTCGTTACGTAGATTCGAATCCCAAGGTTTCTTTTGTGAAGTATCTATGAAGCAGAATGGCTGGTTGTTGGATATGTCTTGCAACCATATGAAAACTCTAGTTTCAATTTTATTTTTTTACAAATGCTTGGTTTTGATGGAATTAAAGATATGAAAAGGATGTTTCTTTCTGTTTAAGACAAATATTTTAGCATGTAATGTATTTCTTAAGGCAAGATCATCACCTTAATTACAGGTTTAGTGGCCTGAGTTTGGTAGGGTGTGACATCTTAGTATCAGAGCTCTAGGTTTTAGATTCTGTAGACTTGTTCGAGTAAGGTCTGTGGTGGACCATAGGTTGAAGTGCACTTTCTTATAGTGGTTGTATAGAGTGGTCTAAGTCTCGAGATATCATACCCCTGTCTTCAGACGTCTGATCGACTGACTTTGAGTTCCATTTGGGAAACCCATTCTGCATGCATAGGTTCCTATTTGGAAATCCTTGTAAGTTGACAGATTTGGGGAGATATTCTTGATGTAGGTTCCTAATCGGAAGTTTTTGGCTGTTGTCAGATTTCGGGAGATAGCCTCGATATAGGTTCTTATTCAAATTTCTAGGTAATGTATTAGTAATGCTCGCTAATCGATTTTGGTTATTCCGTTCCATTTCCATTTAAACTAATTATTCCTTAAGGTTTTAGAATACTCGAGTTTGTTTGATAATTATTAGTTGTTTATGCGGTGAGTTACGATTACGTGCAAAATTTGTGTTCTTCCTTTCGTCGACGAGCTTGAAGAATTTGATGGTGAAAATCGTAATTTTCCACAACTACTATACAGGGCGCATGGCATGTTGCTGAGAAGTGTTTTAGTAGGTTTTTCATGGAAGGGCTACCATTTCTTCTGTGACCGTAGAAGTGCTCATTACAATGAGTTAATAGCTCACTGGATTATGGAAGGTAATTCTGGTCACATTGATTGTTTGGAAAAGGCATACGTGGAGGGACATCGTGTTTTAACGGAACATATAGATTGTGGGTTGCTGAAGAAAAAAAAGGGGGGCAGATGCCGATTGCGTAATCATGGAAAAGTCAGTAGAGGCTGATTACATCATCAAGGAAAGAGCGATGCTGAATTTGGATAACTGCCGCCGTTGTGGATTTGGTGGCATAGCCAGCCCTGAATTGGCTGAGGTGTTTGAGGATGGCAAGTGGAGAGGCCTTGGGAGAATCACACAGGCCGATGGAACGGTAAAAATGCCTTATAGTCACAAGAATAAGGGACAGAAACTCTCAACTTTGCTGCTTGATGGAAAAGTCTCTACGGGGAAGTCCTGAACGATTTCTGTCAAGTCAAAACCCGGTTCCAAGTTCTTGTTATTTTCAACCCCTGATCATGATTCACTTCCATTGGCCTTGTCTTACATGAAAGAATTTGACACTTGCACTAAGGGATTATTAATTCTTGGTTAATATTGATCTCATTCAAAAACTTTCAAATTTGACTATTTTGGAAATTTCTGGGGCTAGTTCCTTGGTCGAAATACCACATTCTCTTTATGCAAAAATAACCCAACTTCAAAGTCTCAACCTATCTTCCCTTTAAATAAAACATTTACCAAAATATTTTTGCAAACTTACTCAACTCCACCAGCTCCTCATTAAAGATTGTCCCAACTTAGTTGAAGTGAGGCTTTTGGAAAAGTGCGATAAACTTGTGGTGGTGAATCTTTATGGATCTACTTCTTTGAAAGAGTTCCCTTATAAGAGGCTACATGTGATGTAGAAACTCCGAACACTTGATCTTTCTAACACTAGTATTAAAAGCTTGCCAAAATTTGGTGAACTTCAGCAGCTCACTCATATCCTACTTCGTAATTGTCTTGTGGATAGGTTACCTAGAATTAGGTCATTAACCAGTCTCCAGGTTCTTGATATTTCAAGTGCTAAAGAATTTATTGAATTCCACGACTTCTTATCAGGTGCTCTTATTTGAGTATTTCCATGTAGAACCCAAAATATACAATTCAAGATTAGACTTTTGTAGTATAGATTGTCAACTGCTTTTGCAGCATTTTAATATCAACCGTAGTTCTTTTTTGTAAGAGAACATTCGCGAAAATTTTATTTATAATGAACTATCTTTTGATTAGAAAGGCAACCTATAAAATATATGTAGAAAATGGCATGGACTTCTAGCAGAAATGAATATTTTGGGTTGAAGTATGATTGGAATTTTGCGTGTGGTATGTGCTAGGATAAGCTTGCATAACAATTAGATCTAGATTCAAAGGGCTATTGTTACGAAAGAATTGGTTTCCTGTAAAAATGATAGAGATGTTGAGGAATTTGGAAGATTAGGTGTTCAATTTCCCGAGGGTCCCTTCAAGTAAGACTTGAGAAGTGGGTGATAGAAGCAAATACAAGGCATGATGTCATTGCTTCTTAGTTGGGCAGCTACTTGCACTGGGTATTATTCTTTTTTTTTGTACACTACAATCAATGTTATCCTGGGGACCTTAATAATTTGCCCAATATTTATTTATTTTTCATTTTCGCCATTGGCGTCTCTGTTAAGGGTCAAAGTTGCTCTTAGAAGGACAGTTGTAGATGTAGAAGGTATTTGTAAAATTGGCTGTAAATTAAAGCAAGGGTTGGATCATGCATGCATCCACATTGTGGAATGAAAGCAATGTTTAAGCCCGAGAAGTGTGATGGTATACGTACTTTTTTTTTACATTCTTCTAGTCTCTTGGCCTCCCATATTTTTACTGCATAAACACTAGGTGATGGTCTTCCTGCTTTGTTTTTAGGGAATTCATGCATAATTCTTGGTGGGTGTGATGAAGGGTCATTTGAACATTTAGTTGGCCCCATGCTTGTCATTCTAAAGCAGGTGGATATGTCATCGTTATCAAGGGTTAAGAATCTAAAGATATATTACCAATGTCAATGATTTTGTAAGGTTCTTAGGAAGTCAACCATTTATCATTTTCTGGTGTTATAGCAGATGCTGGTAACATTCTTTAAAGAGTAGAATGTGAGAATTTCATTACCCAACATCTCCTTAACGTACAGTGCAGATTAAGAGACTGGATCAATTTTCTTTCTTTAGTTAACCGGTTACTCATTCAGCATGAGGCTGATTGTTTGAACTCAGAAGTATGTGGGGTACGGATTGATGAAATATATTCAGCTCATATATACCATATTGTTCTCTATGGAAATTATATAATGTAATAGGTTAATATGAAAACCTGTGTGGGCTGGTAAGTGATGGAACTGGAGGGATGCATTGGGGAGGAGATGGTATTTTTGATTCTTGCAGCCACTGAAATTAGATTATTGGACCATGAACCTTTTCTTTCTAGGAATGTGGCTGGTATACGTTATGTTTAATTCTCTTGACTGAGTTTAAAATGTGTTGGTTGTTAGAAGAAATGAGGTGGAGAAGACCTGATATTCAGGAAATAAAAAGAGAAGAAAAATAGGTTATGGCGGGTAATTGTGCTTAATAATATAGGTGGTGTTTGACATTATTATTATTATTATTTTTTTTGTAGCTTTTAGCTTGTATATTAAAGGTTGATTTATCTGATAATTAATTTTGTACTTATCCTTCTTGAATTCGTATTGTATAGAGTTTTCATTTTTCATTCTTGTTGTCAACTCTTCTTTTCTTTGTGAGAAAAATACACAGTTTGGTAAGGAACATGATCATAGATTCCTTGAACAAAAAGATCATACCAGATACCGACTCATGATAAACCAGATTTTGGTAATGAAGATGAATCGCTTGGACTTCCAAAAGGTTGGGATGATTTACCTGGTACTGGTGATGGGTTCGTAGCTGTTAGGGAACAAAATTTAAAGCGCGGGGCAGAAAATGAAGGTCACTGAAAATATAATAGAAAAAAAAGTAGTGCCTGGAGAGAGTAAGTCAAAAAAAAAAAAAGCAAAAAAAAAAAAAAAAGGTGTTAGAGTATTAGTGGTTTTAGTATATAAGTCTGGTCACTTCTCTATTAAATGTTCCACATAAAGGTCTGTCAAAAAGAATATGCACAATTGTAGAACTGACTACATGATCAAAAAGATGGAATGCGTCAATAAGAGATATTTGATTGATCTATTGCTATTGAATACTATAGTTACATAGTTCAACCGATAGATTAGTTTGCTGTGTTGAGGAGTGGATAATTTTTTTTTTTGTTACTTTGGTTGTGAGGAGAATTTATTGCTAAACAAGAGTTTCTTTCTAAAGTTATATCTTGTGGTATTAGAGAGGCATCTATTCATTGGGATTTCTTATTTTTTTTTTTAGGGGTGAACATACATGGTTGAATCAATATTTCATTATTAAATATTCACATTTTTTCATATAACATAAATAAATTTATAGGACTAGATTTTTTAAAGGGGGGTATATTGTAATAACACACACCTTAGTATTACGTAATGAATGTAATTAAGTATTTGAACATTTAAATTAAAATTTAATTAAATAAATAATATATATACTTCAAGAATTTTCTGTATAATTTTGTCAGCACAATAATTTATAAAATAACATTAAAAAATTTATATCAAAATTTTGAAATTTTTTTGAGAACAAAAATTATACGAAAAAAAAAATTCATAGAAATTACATTGCTAATGGACACTTAGATAATTGCATGTAAATACTTTGGCAAGTCGACTCTTGCATGTCAAATGTGTACACTAGCTCGAGTCCTCTAACAAAATATAAAAATAAAATAAGAATAAAATGAAATTCCTACAAATAGAATAAGGATCCACCTAATGTAGGTGTACACCTAAAGAGAAGAAATTGAAAGATGAATATGATAGACACATTTAGAGAGTAAGGGAGAGGCACGAATGGGAGGCTTGAACTCA
>JAUZSS010168784.1:0-10984 GCA_035668195.1 Sarracenia psittacina
ATTTTCCTCGTGGGAACGATCCGGACTCATCACTAACTACCTATTAGTGAGGATTTTGGTATAAACTATCAGTGAGACGACACGCTGCACCATGCTTACATTTAGTTTTTGCATAATTACTTACATGTTGCATCATATCTTATCATATTTCCTACTAGCAATATGCTAATATTGTTATTTTATTTTCTTATAAAATAACAACGCATGTGTTTTAGGTAAAGGCATTCTTGAAGGTTGAGTTAGTGTTTCTATGCTTGGAGACTTGGAGGGGTGCCCTTGCATTCAGTTTTAATTTATAAAATTTTCATTATCTTATGGAAGAGCAAATTTCAGTAGTTGAATTATTTTATTCTCTATTTAGACCATGTTTTGGAGGTTTGGTATCTTCTTTAAATCATGGTTTATTTCATATATGGCATGTTTGTGAGGACCTTTTTGGGTATTTATTTTTTAACATAGGAATAAAAGTATTCATTGGTTCTTTTATCAATGTTTTTCGTTGTAATTTTACAAATGTTAAGAAGAAGATTTCTGGAGTTATTGTGATGAAATTTTATAGTTGTAAAATTTACAGGTGGAAACACCAGGTCCGTCGACCGACTCTTCTGTCAGTCGACCGAAGGGGTCTAGGTAGGGTTCGGTTGACCGAGACCTCCCATCAGTCGACCGAGATCTTTAAAAAAAGAAAAAAAAAACAAAACAAAAAATGTTTTCTAATGAAGAAAGAGCTGAACGTGTTATGAAGGAATAGTGCAAGTTTTTTGAAAGGTTTTTAATAAATAAAAACATAGAAGTTTGATTAATTAAAATAACTTTTTAATTAATTGAAAGAGGTCAGACTGTTACAAGTTGAATGTATTACACTGATTCTGGTTCAGGTTGGTAGTAGTTGCGTTGGCACTAGTCTCCTTTGGGTCGACCCTGTCGAACTACGTTTTGAGATATGTTGGTAAGCGGGTAGTCGTTTGAGACAACAATTAGTTCATGTTGGGGGTATTGGTGTAAGTTAATCACGTTGGTGCTGGTTGAGGTTAACAGTGGGTGGGTCAACTCATGCCCCACCTTGGTCTCGACACTGAGTTTAGGAGGAACTCAGAGTCCTCTATTTTCTATCGACACTGGCCTATTTATGTTGACGCTAGCCTTCTTTGGTTTTTACGTATGGTTTTATGTAAGTCAGTTTAGACGAGCTTGGTTTGCAACCTTGTTTCAGTGAAAACAGTTACAATTTGTGTAGTAGTCAAAGATAAGTTATGAGGACCCTTTACGTAGGATTGATCCCTTGGCAATGATATTTGAAAAGTTCTGTCTAAGTTGGTTGTTGTTGTGATACCAGTGTAGCTAAGTGTTAGTATCTTGAGAGCAAACAAACTGTGAGTGGAAGTATCGGTGGTGATCCGATCATTTCTGGATGATTTCATTCTTCGGTTTGTGATACCTCTAGATCGTAAGCATGACGAGTTATCGAACTTAGTGCCCTTTCTGGGAGTTATTCAAAGAGGAATTGAAACCATGATCTGGTGTCAGTATACAAGAACTTTGTTGGTGTATGGCAGTTATAAATCTAGATGTGCTTGTGTTGGATCCGAGTATAGGTTCGTTGTGAGATTTATATTACGCATGTGGTGGTCGAGGACCCGAGTATGCTCATCCTTATACGTTTATGATTGTTAGACTGTGATGTATCAGGTATTGGCAAGTTATGTAATCATGTTGTAGATTAGTACATCGGTGATGAGACTTTTGATAAAGGTAATTTTGGTGGGCCATTCAGGTTGGCTGTACGTTAGCAGGGCCATTTATCACCCGAGAGCTTGAGTCTCTACCGTGTTTGATTGTGATTGTTGTGTGGCCGAGTGCTTGTGTGCGGAAAGTATAGTTGATTGTGGATAAGATCCATGCCTAATATCTGGGCTTGGTTGTTCCGTGAAGTTTTCTTGATTTTGAGGACAAAATCTTCTAAGTGGGGGAGGATGTAACGGCTTGACCCGTTTTATTTAATAATATATTTAATGTCAAAAGGATTTTTAAATAAATCTTCTATACCCGGATATTTTTAGCCAAAATTAAAAGTTTTTTTAAATAGAAAATAAGGTATTTATACATAATTATTTAATATATTTTCTAGAATTTTCCTTACAAAATAAAACAATAATGTTGCGAAGCCTCAAAGTTTCGAGAAAAAAGAGCCGAAGCTTGGTAAAAGAAAGATAGTGAGATAGAGAGAGGCAAGAGAGGAGAGAATCGAAGAAGAAGAAGGAGGAGGAAGGAGGAAGGTGGAAGGGGGGTCGGCGACAACCACCGTGCCACCATTGGTGCGAGTCGCCACTGGGAGATGGTGAGAAAGAGAGACAAAAATAGGGGCGGAGAATTGCGCAACACCAACGGTTTCGGCGATCGATTTGGGCTCCAATTTGGCTCGATTCCTTTGGATTTTTTCATCTAAGGTAATCTTATAGCTCTTAAGAACATTCTCACTAATTTAGTTTGAGATTTGATTGAAGTTTCATTATCGATCGAAGCTAGGGCTTCGCCAAACCCGACGAAGGCGTTTTTGGGTTTCTTTGATTTTAGCTTTCTATTAGCTATTGGATAATTAAACTGAACCTTGGTAGTGTTATTTAATCTTGCTATAATGATCTTTGTGGAATCAATTTTGATTTTTGGAAAACTAGGGTTTTCGAATAAAAATTGGGGCTGATTTAAGAATTTCGGCTCTACGGGGATAATTTTGTGAAATTGGCTCCAAATCTATGATTATGGCATAGAATATAGCCTGTAATTAAAATTTTATAATTTTTGTGTAATCGATTTGTATCCACGTTAATTAAGTAGCAAGTTGGTAATTTGATTTTGTTAGTTGGACGCGCTTTCGGGTTGGTTCGGGACGGTTATGGACTAGACACGAATTCTTGGTATCATTTTGGTTGCGAGGTAGACATCTAGACCTTATAAATCCCTTTGGTGATATGGATTGTATTTTATCAAAGTATGTGCATCGATATATACTTTAAGTGTCGAGTGCCCGAGCGTGAGCCTTATTAGGATTTGAGTTTGAATTTATGAAATTGGTAATTAAATTCCAAAGGATTGGACTTAGCTATGGCTATCTTATTGAGCTAGAACAATGATTATATAATCGACGTTGGTTTTGGATAAAACAAGGGTTGCATTTGGGTAATGCCTACAGAGTTGAGGTTTTCACCCAATTGTTTATAGAAATTGAGAATGGTATTGATTAAATGTTTTGACTCCTACGTGGGATAATATAATTGAAATATGGTTACGCCAAATGATGAGCTCTATGACTCATTAATTGAGATTTGGAAAATTTATGGGTTTTCCCTTGATGTGTTAATGTTGGTTTTTATACCTATGTGGCATGATATCTTGACAATGGTACCTATTCGAGCTATCGAATATATTGCATGTTAGATATTCTTGTTGGTGTTCCATGATGAGTAACTATGAAAACCTGATCATGTTATATTGGATTTTGGTTATGGTACTTGAAGATGTGTAAGCTACGTTAAAATAGCCTTAGTTATTGATGATTAGACCTATTCATTGTGTTTGGTAGATGGGTCAGCCTTGCCATCAAACCTCTGGGTCTGTAGAAGAGTTGCATTGGTTTGGTAGATGGGACGACCTTGCCCTTTGACCATTGGGTTTGTAAGAGAGTAGAGTTTGGATTGGATATGGTTTCGCCTTGCCCTAAGACCATTAACTTTGTAAAAGAGTTAAGCTTGGATTGGAAATAGGTTTTCCTTGCCCCCGGACCATTGGGTCTGTAAAAAGTTGAGTTTGGATTGGATACGGGTTATCCTTGCCCTCAGACCATTGGGTCTGTAAAAGAGTTAATTTGGATTTGATACGGGTTGGCCTTGCCCTTAGACCATTAGGTTTGTAAAAGAGTTGAGTTTGGCTTGGATACAGGTTTACCTTGCCCTCAAACCATTGGGTTTGTAAAAGAGTCATGTTTGGATTGGATACGAGTTTGCCTTACCCTCTGACCATTGAGTCTGTAAAAGAGTTGAGTTTGGATTTGATACGGGTTTTCCTTGATCTAAAACCATTGGGTCTTTAAATGAGTTGATTTGGATTGGATACGGGTCGGCCTTGCCTTCAGACCATTGGATCTGAAACAGAGTTGAGTTTGGATAGAAGACGGTTTTGCCTTGCCCTTAGACCATTGGGTCTGTAAATGAGTTGATTTGTATTGGATATGGGTTGGCCTTGCCCTCAGACCATTAGGTGTGTAAAAGAGTTGAGTTTTGATTGGATGTGGGTGGGCCTTGCCCTGAGACTATTGGGATTGTAAAAGAGTGTTAGTGGGATTTTATAGAGGTCGGCCATGCCTTCAAACCTCTGGGTTTGTAAAAGTGCTGCATTGGGTTTGTAGAGAGGCTCGTCATGCCTCCAAACCTCTAGGTTTGTAAAAGTTTTGCATTTGATTTGTAGAGAGGCCCATCATGCATTCACACCTTTGGGTTTATAAAATGCTGTATTGATTGATGATTTGTGATGAGATGGTGAACATAAGGTCAGCAGTGATTGTTGATACATAGATAAATAATGACAAATATCTTTTGGATAGAAATTAAATGTGATACTCTTTTCTCACATGTTCTGTGTCCTTGTGTTTATCACATGTGATACCTACATTCAAGAAAAAGGGTAATACGTTATTTTCTGGCTAAAAATTGTATTTATTACATGTTAATTTTGCATATCATAGTGTAGATTTGTATTATCTATTATCCAGCTACTGGGGCTCAGCCCTCCTAACATTTTTCAGGTTTAGCAAAGGAGCTCTAGGAGATTCATGCCAGGATGGAGAAAGAAAAGGCTTTCATACATGATGTAATTTAGTTAATTTTCCATAGTCCTTGTATTTTTTTGGATGAATGTATAAATTTTACATTCTAGTTCTGTAGTTGGATAACTGTACGGGCATAAGGCCAATTTCATTTTATGCACGCAAGTGAGCTACCGTGGCGTAGTCTTTAGTTCGTTATTTCATCTCTGAGTTGGGATAGCTGGTTCTATGTAGATCTATTCCTGGGTTTCAAGAGCCATATGGCCACGCGTTATATATTTTGAGATGTGAGCTATATGTAGGGTAGTAATTGTTGTTATGTCATGGATCGACTTTATTATTGTTAGAATTGTTTAGTTTAGACGCCTTGGATAGGCTTTCTGTGGCTTTTGATGCCTTTGTAAGGCATATATATATATATATATATATATATACATAATATTGAGTTGTTGGATCTTCCATTTGCAGGTCATTACCCATTTGAGGATAGTCCAAAAACAGGGGAAACTCTGCCGAAATTTTTCAAAACGAGTTAGAATATTTTTCAACCTTTTTGAGATTTCTTGAAGAAAGAAATTTTATCGGTTTGAAAGGATGTTTTACAAAATAAGGATTCATCTCGAGTTTCGATTGTTTGAAATTTTTAAGATTATTATTATTATTATCCGAGGTCAGGACGTTACAGATGGTATCAGAGCTTTAGGCTCGAATACCTTAGGACCGTGGGATGGGTCATGTGTTTTATCGAGAGGGATGAATTGTTTGTTGCATCCATGTTCTGTGTCCTTGTGTGCTTGTGATGCAATTGTTAGAATGGTATACTTAAATACCATGCTTTTATGTATTGTCTGGATCCCAGGAATATTAATGAGAATCAATTGAGATGATATGCATGCTCGATTTTATATTTATATTATTATATGATGTATGTATGCATTGTCCATATATTGTGTCCAGTATTTGACTCATCGCATGAAGTAGGGAAGATCGGGTCAAAGGTTCTGACATATATGCAAGTTGGCTCACAACAACAATGGACCTGGACTATCCATTGGTACAGTCATAGCACATTATTATATTAGATGATCTTGGCTTGATCGAAGGAATCGAATTCTGGTCATGGAATTTGATGTTCGAGCTCGATGTCACAGTACACTTGGAGTGTACTGACCGGGATCAATAGGATAATCAATACTATACTAACTATATGATTTGATCCACATCCTATATTATCAAGGATTGCACAATCTCTTAATCCCGACGTGATTGATTGAATCATGTTTGGATAATGTTCAGTGCTTTGAGTCACCAATGGCTGAGATTTTTTTGGCGAGATCAGTATGACCGGTGGATTAGGTGTTGATGTTATTCGTTTGATGGTTGATAATCAGCTGATGGAAACCACGCCTGACATAGGTTGATGATTTCCGCCTCGTATCGTTTTCTTATAAGTTAGATTATGCCAAATCTTGCGAGTGGATCATTTGATCTGGCATATCACTAAGTTAAGTGGTGCGGTTGCGAGGAAAAGAGGATTTTCGAATAGGTTGTTAGTAACCTAATTCGATTATCGGGCATTCGTATCTTAAACGTGGGGAGACTTCAGTGCATTTGATAATTGGAAACTCGAGACATAATTCAAGTTTAGGGCCGAGAGTTCAGTCACGGCATTTAGTGGAATAAGTCCTCGCTTGTGCGAGAGTGGATCTAACTCGGGGCTTGAGTTAGGGATATCCAGTATTCTCGTAGATTATCCCGAGTCCTATATTTTCTTATGATCACTCACGTAGCCCTTTTATATGCATGAGTTTTTGGTAGGCTTTGGTTTTATTTAATTTAATTCGATCGTCGGATTTAATCGTCGGGACGTTCGAGGTATTAAATTAAATATTTGGGGGCATTCTCGGTATTTGTCACACCTAGAGATTTATCCGTAGGTGGTCGGCACTAGGAGATTATATTTGCCTAATCTTTTTCTTAGATATATGTTAATATATCTTGGATAGTAAGTGATAAGGTAAGGAGATATAATCATGGAGGACTTTTAGGAAATAAGAGATTTATTCAATCCCTCTCTCCTCCTATATGGCCGGCCCTATATGGGTGTTTTTAGTGTATATATTTTATATATGATTCTATATATTTTGGACGGAGAAAATAATATCATAATTAATATTATTTTTTTCAAGAAATATATGCAGGCTTTATATATTAAATATATGGGAATTAAAAAGGAACCATAATAAGGTGATTATTTTATATATATTTATATATATATATTTTAATTAATTATGGAGAATATTTTTTATTATTTTTATTAATTATTTTGGAGGATTATATGTACATCAATATAGGTTAAAATAAACCCTAAGCTCGCCAATACACTCTCTAGTCGCCAGCCCCCTCTTATTCCTCAAAAATTGTTCTTCAATCTTGGTGGAGGATCAAAGTGTGTTGAAGCCTCAAATCTTGCCTCGGATCGGCACCCCAGGCCGGAGTCAAGAACGTGCAAGGACTATACGTGAGAAGATCGCGTGATCGTCTGAACGGTTACATGGAACACTTATAGATTTTCAACAAATCTATATCGGTACTGCTTCTTTCAGTCTCGTTGTTGCATGTCCCTAATCATGAAAAACGCGCACCAAATTGATTTTTTAAAACCAATACAATGCTTTCGCTCCCGGCTCGATTCGGTTTCAACAATTGGTATCAGAGTCAGTCGCGCGTTTTTCATGAAAACCATGTGCTAACCATTGTTTTGTAGCTTTTAAGTCATTTCGATCCAGTCCCTTGCATGTATGGTTTATTTATTTTATCGTTTAGAACCGAAAGTGTCCCGACGGTTTTGAAATCAGGATTGGTTATATGCCTCCTACATGGGGCATAGGTTTTTTACAATGTAATATTTAATTTCATGCATATTATTTTCTAGATTTATTTATGTAAATCGGCATGGAAAATGAGGATAAAAAACGAGGCAAAAGCCTTGAAGACGGCGGCGGTACACGGATGGTGCGGCGCTGGTGTGGCATTCATGCGCGCGGCGTGCGCAACAGCAGCAGGGGACGTGCGCAGATGATGCAGCAAGCAAGCGCAGCGCATGCGGGGCATGCGCGGCACACGGGCGGCGCACAGGCACGGGCGCGGGAGGCGAGGCTTATGCGTCGACTGGCGAGGCTGGTGCGGGGCTTGTGCGGCAACTGTGCATAGTAGCGGCTGGTTAGGGCTTCGATGGGCTTTTTAGAGGCTCGGTTAGGTTTTTACAAAACCCTAAGGATCGGATCGAAATGACAATATTTAATTATTTAATTTTTTGTCGTTATTTTTTAATTGCTTATTTATTTGTGCTTTTAATTAATTGCATGGATAGTGTTTATTTTATTTTTTATTTTCCTTCTTTACAAATGAAGGAATTTTAGGAAAAATATTTTTAAATAAAATAAAATCCAAGAAATTTTTAAAAATGGGAAAATAAGTAAGTAACTTGATTATTTAATTTTTGCGTTAAGTGAAAAAATTAATTAAAGTTTTTTTTAATTAAAAATCGGGTAATTAATTACTTTTCATAAAATTAAATAAGTTATTTTTGTTTGTTTTAAATGGAATTAAACATGCATTTTTAATTTGATTAAAAACCCGGATTTATTTTTAATCGAAAAATTAAAAATATGTTTAATATTTTTAAAATAAACAAAAGGATAAAACCTTTGGTTTTTTAAATATTAAGTGGGAGAAGGATTTAGTCACGGATAAATCCTACGGTCTCTATGTGATTTTAACTCGCGTGCCGGTTTCGATTTCGGTTTCCCCATCGGAAGGGTTATAAACATGGTATCTCCGGTACGAATCTCTGAAAGGAGTTAATTTAAAATATAGTGCAAAGTTGGGCTCGCACACACCGGGCCTGGGACTTTGTCACAGGATTTTCAAATTAAGTGAGATGGTTATACACTTAACTCATGGATAAAACTATCCTCCCCATCGGAGTCACTACTTTTATTTGCAAGGACCAAAGTTGTTGGCTGTTTAATCACTTAGAATATATCGGGAAATAAAAACATGTTAGTCCTTTGTTCGTTAACTGTTAGACGTCCACACTATCGTGGCCTAACTAGTTGATGTGATTCTGAGCGGATTGTTTTTGTTGTGATATTTTTCTAAGAGGGATTAATAGATTGGCATATCTGTCTATGTAGGGATTGATTAGTAGACGTCCACACTATCATGGCCTCCTTACTCAATAAGGGCTTTGGGTTGCCAATAATTTTTTTAAAATTAAAAGGTTGAGGGACCCTAAATTTTTACAAAAGAATTAAAAATCTTTCTCTTTGATTCTCAGGATTTAATATGAGATCATTCAATCCGCTTATGGCGATTCTCAAAGAACACGAATTGACAAGACCTAATTTTATCACATGAAAATGGAACCTTGACATAGTGTTGGCTTCTGACGATTACAAATTCGTGCTCACTTAACCTTTTCCTCCTGCTCCAAATAACGAGACTCCAAAACTGGAAACTCGTTATTATGAGTTATGGAAGAAGGCTGCTCGGATGGCAACTTGCTACATGCTGGCTTCTATGTCAGATATGTTGCAAAGCCAGCATCAGTCTATGGGATCTGTAGCTGCGATCATGTTAAACCTTACAAAAATGTTCGGTGACCAGGGTCGGAAAGCAAGGAAGGTAGCCATGAAGGCTCTAATGAACACGACGATGGTTGAGGGTACACCTGTTAGGGACCACGTTGTGAAGATGATCAGTCTTCTCAATGAGCTGGAGGTCCTTGGAGCAGAAATCGATGGGGAAACACAGGTTGATATCGTGCTCCAGTCTTTACCCGATTCTTTTAATCAATCCCGTCTAAACTATACAATGAACAAACTAGATTTTTCTTTAGTAGAATTATTAAAAGAACTTCTGGCAGCAGAAGGTGTCATCCGCAAGTCGACTTATGCATTTGTTGTCGAAAAGGCTTCATCTTCTAGGCCAGGTGGTGAAAAGAAGAAGAAGAAAGGTCAGCAACAGGAAAATGCAAAGGGAGTCGGCAAGGTAAAGCCATTGGTTACCAAGGCGAAATATAAGGTGCCTAAGGGTAAGTGCTACTATTGTCAGAAACCGGGACACTGGAAAAGGGACTGTCCTAACCGAGAGAATAAGGAAGCTACAGGTATTTTCTTTTTCATTTAAAAGTTGAATCATGTTTAGCGGTTGTATCTACAGAAACCTGGTTTGTAGATACAGGAGCCACTAATCATGTCTATAATTTATTACAGGGGTTCCAGGTAACCAGGCAGCTTAGAGAGAGCAGGACATATCAGTAGTTGGGGTACGACTCCTAGATTTCTGCTTCAGTAGTGGGAGGAATGTTTATTTATTTAGTAGGAATAAGAGTTTTTATTTAGAACATTTTATGTACCTTAAAATAGGCAAAACTTTTTTTCGGTTTCCTGTTTTGGGGATGACGGATATTTGGTTTGTTTTCAATAAATGTTTTGCATGGTTTGAATGGATAATTATTTATCTGTCGTGGTACATGAAAAATGCTCTTTAAATATGGTATCTTATTATTCCTACTGTTAATAAAATGAGGTGAATAATTTACATGTTTTACCACTAAATAGGAAAGGTTCCTCCCTGAACCTAACACTATTTTGGCATCTTTGTTAAGGACATCTTAATCTATTTAAGATACAAAGACTGGTAGAAAATGGACCTTAAGGTTCATTAGAAGTGGAGACACTTCTAGTCTGCGAATCCTGTTAAGAGGGTGAGGTGGCCTGAAAGCCATTTACGGCCAAGGGACTTAGAGCCAAATAAGTGTTGGTAAAGGTTTATTCTAGTACATGTGGTTGGGTGAACTACAAGGTAAGAGGTGGGTAAAATCTCATGATCTAATTGTGGTGGTAATTACCTCTTTGGATGTTCAAGGGACTACTTGTCAGATGTGGGTTTACATCCCGGTTGTCCACACCAGGGTGCCTCGGCATAACGGTGTAGCAGAAAGGAGTTGGTAAAATACATGGTAAATTACTCGGATATAGCTTATTGTTTTTTTTTTTTGGGATTTGCATGAAAGACAGTGGGATTCGGTACCTACTAAGGCGGTTCCCGGTACCCCTTTGGAATTATTGACTCAGCATAAGCCAAGTGTACTTCCGG
>JAUZSS010169878.1:0-10972 GCA_035668195.1 Sarracenia psittacina
GAGGTCTATGGATTCGGATGTAGGATCTACTAATATGCCTTTTATGTACGGTTTAAACCTTTGCCGGTTGACGTGCAGGAAGTGGCCGATTTTTGGGTTGAGCAACTGACAGGCACTGCGTGGGTACACACGGGTCACCATATATGGGCCTTCCCATCTAGATTGGAGCTTTCCAAGGAGCAATAGTAACTTGACATTGAATAACCAGACTTTTTGATTGGGCTCGAATGTCTTCCTATGGATATGCTTATCATGGAATGCTTTTATTTGAGCCTTGTAGATTCTGGAATTGTTATATGCCTCGTTGCGTAGTACCTCTATCTCACTGAGTTGTAATCGACGATGAGTGCCGGCATCGGGCATGTCGAAGTTAAATGTTTTGATAGCCCAATGTGCTTAGTGTTCCAGCTCAACTGGCAGATGGTAGTGTTTTCAAAAGACCAGACAATATGAGGACATTCCGATTGAGGTCTTGTATGCAGTGCGATATACCTGAAGGGTGTCATCTAGTCTTTTGGACTAATCCTTCCTATCAGGACGTACGGTTTTCGACAGAATATTCTTAATCTCTCTATTCAATACTTTGACTTAGCCCCAAGTTTGTGGATGATATGGGGTGGCGACCCTATGTTGTATCGAGTAGCATAGAAGGAGAGATGAAAAATACTTGTTCAAAAAGTGTTTACTGCCATCGCTAATGATTGCTCGTGGAAAACCAAATTTAGAAAATATATTACTTTGTAAGAATTTGACCACCACATTGTGATCATTTGATTTGGTGGCTGCGGCTTCGACCCATTTGGATACATTGTCAACTTCTACTAGGATATATTTGCATCCAAAGGATGGTGGAAATGGTCCCATAAAGTCGATGCCCTAAACGTCGAAGATTTCGACAATTAAGATTGCAATCAGAGGCATTATGTCCTTTACAGTCATTGTACCTATCTATTGGCTTCGTAGGCATTTCTTACAATAGTCATGGGCATCCTTGAAGACTGTTGGCTAGTAGAATCCACTTTGCAATTCTTTGGCGGTAGTCTAATTACTACTAAAGAGTCCTCCACATGCTAATGAGTGACAATATTGAAGAATGCTTTCTACCTCATCCTCGGGTGCGCATCGTCGTATCACTTGGTTAGCCCAATATTTTATAGGCTCCGGCTCCTCCTAGAAGTAGTATAGTACATCTGAGAAAAACCTGTCCTTTTGTTGTTTGGACCAATCGTTTGGGATGCGTCCCACCGCCGAGTAGTTGATTATATCTGGAAACTAGGGCGGTTGGATAATGGTAATCGAGAATAATTGCTCGTCGGGGAATGTGTCAGAGACAAGCACGCGGTCAATGGGGGATTATACTAGGAGTCGGGAGAGATGATCGGCTATAGAATTTTTAGTTCCCATTTTGTCGTGGATCTCTAGATCAATTTTTTGGAGAAGTCGGATCCAATGAATCAAGCTAGGTTTTGTGTCTTTCTTAGCCAGGAGATGCCTAAGGGCAGCATGGTCGGTGTTGACAATCACCTTAGATCCTATTTGGTACGATTAGAATTTGTCCAGGGCAAAAACTACTTCCAGCAGGTCTCTTTTCATGGTTATGTAGTTCAATTGTGCATCCTTTAGAGTTTTACTAGTATAGTAGATGGCCTGGGGGACCTTATTCTCTCTTTGTCCAAGTACAACTCTCACAGTATTATCAGAAGCGTCACACATGATTTCGAATGGTATGGACAAATTCGGTGACTGCATGATCGGTGCTGTAGATAAAGCATCTCATAGTTATTCGAAGGCACGCATGTAATTATCATCAAATTCAAATGTAGCCTCCTTGGTGAGAAGATCACAAAGGGGCTTTGAGATTTTTAAGAAATCATTAATGAATCTTCAATAGAATCTAGCATGGCCTAAGAACGAGTGGATCTGTCACACAGTTCTGGGTGGTGGCAGTTTAGATATAAGGTCAAATTTTGCTTTATCCACTTCTATTCCTCTTTTAGAGACTATCTACCCCAACACGATCCCTTGTTAGACCATGAAGTGACATCGTTTAAGCCCCAGGATTAGATTTGAGAGACAGTCTACGAACAAAGGATCGAACATGACGAAGTCATCCATGAATACTTCAAGGAATTTTTCCGCCATGTCAGAGAAGATGGACATCATGCACATTTTGAAAGCTGGCAGGTGCCTTACACAACCCGGACGACGTGCACCTGTATGCGAATGTGCCAAAAGGGTAGGTGAAAGTTGTCTTCTCCTGGTCTTCTGGGTTAACAGGTACTTAGTTGTAGCCGGACTAGCCATCCAAAAAGCAATGATAGTTTTGCCCAGCTAAATGCTCCAGGATTTGATTGATAAAGGGGAAAGGAAAGTGGTCTGACCTCGTCATGGCGTTTAACTTGCGATAGTCGATACAGACTCGCCATTTAGTAGTTGTTCATGTAGGGATGAATTCACCTTTTTCATTCAATACCACGGTGAGCCCAAATTTCTTTGGTACGACTTGTGTGGGGATCACCCATTTGCTATCTAAGATTGGGTAGATAATACCGGTGTCTAGTAGTTTTACTACCTCTTGCTTAACAACTTCCTTCATGTTGGGATTCAATCGCCATTGCATTTCGCGTGTAGGCTTGGCATCCTCCTCACAATGTATGTGATGCATGAAAATGGACGAATTAATTCCTTTTAAGTCGTCCACTGACCACCCTATAGCTCATTTGTGGGCTTTAAGGACCGCAGTCAATTGCTACTCTTGAATGGGCATTAAGTTCGAGGCAATTATGACTAGAAGGGTGCTAGCGGGTCCAAGGAAGATGTACTTGAGTGAGCTTGGCAAATGCTTTAACACAAGTGCTGGTGGGGCTTCCAGGGATGTTATGGCTGGTATGTATGAGAGTAGGGGTAATTCTTCGAAGTGGGACACCCATGGAGGTGTGTCCACGTAATCTGTCGTATCCAGCTCGGATTTGGTTTCATCTATAGTTGGATCAAGCTCAAAAAAGTCTTCCCTAAAAGAAGCCAAACAGGCTTCCAGGGGGTCGTTGGTGAAGAAGGCAGGCCGGGCTTGCTGTGTTGCCTCCTCAATGTGGTCCATTGCAAAGCAATCTACTTATAGTGCGGTATGGTGGGAGGCATGAAACACATTAAGCCGTAGCATCATATTGCCAAGGAGATATCCATTACCCCAGTTTGGCAATTGATGCATGAGTTGGCAGTGACCAAAAGGGGCATCAAAGAATAACATGCGTTTGTCTCCTTGTATCTATGTCCGGTTTGTTGTCTAGTACTATAAAGTCGATAGAGAATAATAATTTGCCGACCTTGAGTAGTACATCCTTGATTATACCTCGGGGAACTTTAACTGACCTATCTGCCAACTAGAGGGTGACAGGGTTAGTTTCAGCTCTCCAAGACGAACTGTTCGTATACAGAGTATGGGAGGAGGTTCACGCTAGCTCCTAAGTCCAAGAGTGCCCGGTCGATATGATGATCGTCGATCACACACGAGATAATTGGGATCCCTAGGTCTTTCAACTTCGAGACCAAGTCATAGCTTAGGACTGAGCTAATGTGCTCGGTTAACAGCACTTTCTTAGGGATGCTTATCTGTGTCTTATGCTTTTGTGTACATAGGTCTTTCAGGAACTTAGTGTAAGATGGCATCTGTTGGATAGCATCAAGAAGGGGAAGGTTGATTTTGACTTGCTTGAATAATTCAAGTACGTTAGTCATTGGTGGTCCCTTCTTGTGTTGGGGTGTATACGGTTCTAGGCGCGATGGGTATAGTGCCTTTGGTTCTTTTGGGATGACTGGAGCGGCTATAAGTGCCTCCTCGAATGGATCTCTAGGTGGTTATACAGCAACATGCTTTTGTTGAGTTGCTTCGGAGTCGTTGGACTCATCCACTCTTATCGGGGTAGGTACTGGCTGCACAGCTATGGTTTGGGTAATGTTAAAGTCTTGAGACTCCTCGACTATGGTCGGGGTTTGTGTTTGTTGAGGTTTTTCTGGTAATGGTCGGGGTTCTAGCTCTTTTCCACTCCTCAAGGTAATCACGACCTTAGCTTGTTCGTGATATACCCCATCGCTACTGGGGTTGTTATTGATGACGTACTGGCCTTTGGGGTTTGCCATTGGTTGACTCGGCAGTTTCCCGTCCTCTCGGCGGTTTAGAGCCGCAGCTATCTGTCCTACCTATGTTTCCAGCTTAGCGATGGACTGAGAGTGAGAACTCAAAAGTTGGATTTTCACGTCCAGTTCCTTCAAGGCTTTCAACGCAGTTTCCTCAAAGCCAAGTGCTCAAGGAGTTGGGGCAGGTGTTTGTTATGGGGGTCGGTAGGCCTGTTGGTTGAAAGAGCTAAACGCGGGCCTTGGTGCCTGAGTCTGTGGTGGGCTTAGTTGTTGATTTTTCCAATTAAAGTTCGGATGATTCCTCTAACCAGGGTTATAGGTATTCGAGTATGGGTTGTTGCCTGGTTGGGAAAATCCTTGGGCAGTGTTAACTTGTTCTTAAATGAAGTCAGGGAATTGTTCAGCTGTAGGACATTCAGTGACATAGTGTACTAGGCTAGCACACAATGCACAGACGTCTTGGACGTTTGAGGGTGGTGCCTGAGCTACAGGTAGACCAGTGGTCAACCGCATATCCAACCTTTCTATGAGAGAATTTACTTGGGCTATACGATCTACATTCTGATTAACCTCGTAAAGTCCTCGTGTCTTCTGTGTTATAGTCCTATCTGTGTGAGAGACTGAGGCTTGATGCTGTGAGCTTTCGATCAATTTCTCAAGGTGGGACCATGCCTCTATCTCATTGTTCATCATGAATGTGCCGCCGCATGAAGCTTCGACGTATTGACGATGTTGAGGCAACAGACCTTCGTAAAAGTTCTTCACTAGTTGCCACTTCCAGACTTGATGATGGGGACAGCTCATACTAAGCTCCTTAAGACGCTCCCCTATTTCATTGAAAGATTCTCCCTCTTGCTGGGTGAAGCTAGTGATAGCTCGCCGAATCGGGTTCATCTTGCCGATAGGGAAGAATTTCCAAAGGTATTCTTACTGAAGTTTGGCCCATGTGGTTATCGTGTTTGGTTCAATGGAATTAAGCTAGTGCTTAGCTTTGTCGTGAAGGGAAAATGGGAACAACTTCATGTGCAAGGCTTCCTCGATCAAGTTGTTGAGTCTCATCGTGGTGCAGATCTCTAGGAATTCATCTATGTGCTTGTAGGGGTCCTCATTGCTAATCCCGTGAAATAAGGGTAGTAATTGTAAGAGATTATGTCTAATCTCATAATTACCGACCCCGACATTGGGTGGTACTAGGCAGGTTGCAGACTCATAAGCTGTTGGAATGTAGTAATTCATCCGTGCTTTGAGATGTTGATCAGCCTGGTTAACCTGATCATTCTGTTGGTTTGTGGGAGGAATAACTAGAGGGTTATTTCCGTCAGCCATAGTGGGTATGTGAAGTAGTGCGGGAGATCAGGGGAAAGGGTTCGAATGGACGTTTGCTCTAAAGGTTCTTTCTATTTCTAGATCGAAAGTTGCTAAGTCGTAAGATAAAGAGTAGCGACCAAGCATGTGATAAAAGTACTGAAATAAACAAGAACAGCAAACAAGTAACTAAAATTTGTTTTATAGCGTCCGGATGAAAAAGAGGAGATCGTCCAGACGTCACGTGTAATTTAGCGTCCCGGCGGCTAAGGATAGCGTCCTGACGGCACGGGTTCTAAAAATTTAGACTTTTCTTATTTAGTAGAAAATTAAAATTTTCTAGAAACACATGCTAAAAATAAGAATAAATTAAATAATTTCAAAATATTTCAAAACAAAATAGGCGTCTTTTCCCCAGTAATAGCGCCAAAAACTGGTAGTGTGTCGAATCATTTAGTCGTTAATCACGTGGACATTAAGTTTATTTCATTTAATTTACCAAAATCTTCTACTAACTGGGTATATAGCAGTAAGTTCAGGGTCGATCCCATAGGAAAAAATGTTATCTTGTTAAGAATTTTGTCTAAATTATTTAATGAAAAGAAAATGAGTAAATCTTGGATTTGAAAAAATGGTTTTTAGCAAATAAAAGCAAATAATCAATTTGAAAAGAATTTAATTAAATAATGAGAAAAGTTCCACCTCAGGGTAGAATCCACCGTCACTTGGTAATCTAGTTTCGATATAATTCCTATTTTATCTTGCTTTGAATCAGATTAGATCCTATCATGACAAGATCGATATATTTATTCAAGAAAGATAGATTTCGATTTCAACAAGGCATATTCTATCCGGAGTATAAAATATCTAAAGTTCTACTTTCAAAATCCTGAATCACAAATATGGCATAAACTATCTAAGATTCTAGCCCGACCTATTTTATCCATGACATAACTTATCTCAAATTTGCATATTCAAATAGTAAGCACAATTATGCAACACTCATTTAATGCAATCACAGAAAACTTAAACGAAAATTAAATTAACTAGAAAATATCCACTGAATGGATATAAGAATATTGTTGCATAACAAACCGATTACAAAGCATAAATAAAATAAAGAATTAATCTACTACTATTTTACCAAGTTCGGCTTCATCATCACCCAAGGCGGAAGTAGGGACTTAGCCACTCATGGTCGGACAGGAGTCCATCATCAAATTGATGTCGATCGTCATCGGCAGCTCCTCGGCGACCCCGGACCTTCTAGAGGTGACTTGGTCGGGGCCAGAGAGATATATGAATGAGAGATGAGAGATTCAATCCGAAATTGAATGATTTAGAATGAGGTATAGAGCCTATTTATAGTTTTTTCCGCAACATCAGATTTAGAAACTTGGCACGGAGCGTCTGGACGGTTTACCTCAGTGTCCGGACGAGATTCGCGTGGGTGTCATGCCAGTTTCCTGCTTCAGGGCGTTAAGACGGCCGGGACTCTGCGTGCTGATAGCGTCCGGACGATTTTTGCTGATTTTATGGGTCTTTGTTTGGTTGCATCGTATTTGCTATTAAAAGTGTTTTTTTGTTGTTTTTTTCTTACGTCACTCCAATTCCTATCATATACACAAAAACACTACAAAAACACATATTAGATAACATATCGAGACTAACTTAGTGTAAATTAATGGGTTTAAATCGTCACTTTTGAGTGTCGATCAATGCTCAACTAAAGTATACAACCCTTGAGAAGGAATTATAGGCTATAGTTTTTGCATTAGACACATTTAGATTGTACTTACCGGGATCGAAAGTCGTTGTCTATACTGACCATGCTGCCTTAAAACATCTTTTGGCCAAGAATGACAAGAAAGACACGAAACCCCTATTAATTTACTAGATCCTACTTTTAAAAGAATTCAACCTTGATATCCGCGACAAGAAAGGTACTAAAAACTTAGTAGCCGATTATCTCTCTCAACTCCTAGTTCAGTCCTCCAGTGACCTTATGCTAGTAAGAGACTCGTTTTCCGACGAGAAATTTTTTATGGTCACCACTACCCAACCGCCCAGATTTGCAAACATAGTTAACTATTTGGCGGTGTGCCGCATCTCAAATGACTAATCTAAACTACAAAAGGACCGATTTTTCTTAAACGCCCCAAACCCGACGTACTAGGAAAGTCTAAACATACAACCCTAAAGCCAAAAGGTAAACCAAAACCAAAATCAAATTAAGTTTATGAAAAAGGTTTGTTTTAATCCAAAGATTTACCATGCAAAAGCCAAGTCAAAAGGGATCATTTTAGTTTAAAAATAGTACATTAATTAAACTTAAAAGAGGCCCCAAAGGTGAGCAGACATTCCCCAAAACTTTGTTAAAAATGGAATAATTTTCTTGTGCCGGGGAAACAGGGGACCACTCAAGCGGGACTGGCACCGCTCGAGCGGGGTGTGACAGTTTGGCTTATTTTGCACTATTATTGTAGGGGCTTTCTAGCTCCAGAACTGATTTTTTTACATCAAACAGCACGATGTAAGATTAACTAAGAAGGGAAGGTAAGTAGAAAAGCTCATAATGCGAAAACACAAATTAAAACTTCAAAATTGTTTTTCCAACTTTGAAAAATCCTTAAACTTCTTACTTTATGAGCAAATAAAGCGAATAGCCAAACGGCAATCCAAACACCCACCCGGCACATCGGCCTCACTACAAACAGTAGATGAACTATGGAAAAATAATAAACAAACAATTCGAGGCTCTAGAGCCTGGAAATCGTAAGCCTAAACATAAGAGGTACAAACTTGTAGACTTAGAATTACAATCTTCTAACAAAATAAACTAAGTTTTGAACAAGCTATCCAAGTGTATAAGTCTCAAAAGACACAAGTACAATAGTAAGAGAAGTATCCTCTAAGGTCTCCCAGTGTATCCATAAGTCAATCCGCGATGCCTTTACCAAAATCACATGCCAGTTGTCAAAGACAACATGAGTTCGGGGCTCGTAGAAAACAAACTATGCAAGAACTAAACTTGCTTTATGTGGACAACATGTTATAAGAAAATACAGTTAATTTAATAGAAATTAAAAGTATTGCAAGTAAAGAAAAAGGCATTTATCGCATTACCTTAAGTTAATGAAAACGGTGTTTTTCACAAGCCTAAACTTGTTTATCAACAAGACATGAGAAACGTGTAACATGTATAACCCTCTAAACAACATCTCACGAGTCACTCATAACCACCTACTCCAACATCTCCAACCCCCACACCAATACACACACCTAACCATCAAAGATGGCTAAAAGGATCAAGAGAAATTCGAATGAGAGTTGATATCAATACCACAACTCACACACCCCTTTATGACCGAGCCGAAGGGTAGGGTACCCGAAATAACCATGGGCACTTTTATGGTCAACCAACGGGTAGGGCACCCATCAAGAGGACCCATTCCAAGGTAGAAAGATCATAGAGTCCAACAATAGTGAAACAACCCACCAACACCAACTCCCTCAACCACCAACACTACAACAAGGACAAAAAATAAGAACCAAGATACCATAACAATGATAAATGCCATAACAAGAGCCAATGGTACTATTACAACCGACAAGAAAGCAATAGCAAGTGATACCATAATAACAACCAAGGCTATAACAACGATAAAGGTCTCATGTAAAATTAAGCCTTACCTACTAATCAAGTGGAAGGCATTGGTCTCAACTTCTAATTTAAGCATAAGTTAGGAGAAATTGGTTCAAAGCGCAAGTTTTGTAAAAATAACCGACTCAACGTTAAATCATAGGTTTTGCTAAAAGGTCCGATTTAACATTAAAAGTTATATCTTGCTAAAAGGTCCGATTTAAGATTAAAATTTATGATTCAACGTCAAATCCGGCCAAGTCGTCACTCTCCCAAAAATCATTTGAATTCCAAAAAGTACCAATTTTGAGCCATAAGGTTCTTACCTCACTAATTTCATGAAATTCCTAAAAAGTCCGGTTTACATGATTTTTGCATTAGTCGTCCGTTTTGAAAACCAAAGACACCGGCACAAGACAATCTCAATACATACAGAGAAAAACTAACTATTTTTCCAAAAATCAGCATTTTAAGACCGTTAAAAGCCATAATCTGCAAATCTCGCGTTGTACACGTTTTGAGCAATAATCATCCAAATCCAAAACTAAAAAGATACATGTCTTTTAATGATGTTACCAACAAAGGAAAACTAAAAAGTTTTCAGAAATATAATGTCTAGGGTCCCGTAACAGTTCTAGCATAAATAATGACCTAGGTCTCCAATCACGTCCAAACAAAAAAAATACCAAAACTAAGCTTAGTCGAAAGGACGAAAATGAAAATCAGATCGGTGAATGCGTTGCCCTCATCCTCCTAATCGATCGTACGGTCTCGAAATCCAAGATAGAGCCTCCAAGACCATGCAAAATAATGACCTAGGTTTCCAATCACGTCCTAGAGAGAAGGATGAGGAAAAGAGTTATGAAAATATCTCCTAAAAAGTAACAACCTGTAGGTTTTATAAAACAGGATTTGAGGACACCGCTTGAGTGGCTCCTCCCTCACTCGTGCGGGCTGCTCCTGAAGCCAAGGATTGGGTCGACACAAACTTACTTTGTGTCGACACAAAGATAGAACCGTAGGCTAGTGTCGACACTAACGAACTTTGTGTCGAAACAAACAAAAACCAAAGGACTAGTGTCGACACCACCGAGCCTTGTGTTGGAGTCTATGCAGCGGAAGTTTAAAAATTATTTCGATACGCGTTTTTCATGAAAAGCTACATAGGATATCAAGATGGATAGAAACATACCGATAGAAACTTTGTCGTAAAGTTTTGGGTGTTCCAAACTGTAGGAGAGACCACCACGAGATCTTCTCACGTATAACCCTCGCACGTACTTGACTCCGGTGTGTGGGTACCGATCCGAGACAAGTTCTTTAGGCATCAACACCCTCGAATCTCTCAATCCTGCGAAGAACGAAGCACGAATGGGAGAGAGAGATAGAGAAGGGCTATAGGGACGGCGGCTGATCGGCACTCAAAAGTGACGATTTAGACCCGTTAATTTACACTAGGTTTGCCCCTTTTTGTTAGTTGATATCGTGTTTTTGTAGTGTTTTTGTGTTTAGACAGGTTTTGGAGATAAAATATAAAACTACACCAAAACAACAGCAAAACAAGTCAAGAAACAGCACGAGAACAAAAACGAAGAAAAAGATCAAGACAAGCTCCATCCGGACACAAGACACTCCCGTCCGGACGCACTATGACAAACACTGTCCTGACGAAACGGTGACTACCGCCCTGACGAACCGGCAACTCCCGTCCGGACGCACAGCGATTTTCGTCCGGACAGACGGCCGACAAGACCTATTTCAAGAAGGATTCCCCCCCCTCCCCCTAGAAACTCTATAAATAGGGCCCTTGGCCCCTCATTCTCAATCATCCCTCTCTCAACACATCTCTCGACCTCAGAATTGAAGTCTTCAAGACTTCAATCTTCTCTT
>JAUZSS010172074.1:0-10954 GCA_035668195.1 Sarracenia psittacina
GCCACCCGTTGTGGCAGCACTAAGTGTTTTAGCACATATTTTACATTTTGCACTTTTTAAAACATTACTACCATCCGGTCGTGTTTCGTAAATTTTGTCAAAAAATTCCCATACAGCTGATTTTTTTCGTGTAGATGCAGTTGCAGTAGTAGCAAATGTAGATGCAGATGCAGATGCAGCAGAACTACGGGTAGGCGGGGAGGGATCAGTGGGAATAACAACATCATCATCATCATCATCGGGAATATCAGGGTTCATAAGAAAAATAAGGATATAATAAAACATCTTAAAAATATTAGTGTACATGATTATTAAATTTTGGTAAGTGTAATATGTATAAAAAATGTAGTTTTTTTATTTGAAAAAATGTACGACTTAAAAGTTAAAATGTAGTTAAAAGGTGAAAATGTTGTAAAATGTAGAAAATGTAGAAAATGTGTAAAGTGTAAAGTGTCGAAAATGTGTAAAATTTAGAAAATGTAGAAAATGTGTAAAATGTAATAAAACGTGTAAAAACTAAAAAAAAGTAAAATGTAATAAAAATGTAGTTTTTTTATTTCTAAAAAATGTAGTACAAATGTAGTAAAAAGGAAATTTTTACCAAAAAATTTAAAATGTAGTTCTTTTTTGGAGAATAACAAAATGTTGTTTTTTTATTTGAAAAAATGTAGAAAAAATGTACTAAAATGTAGTTAAAAGGTGAATATTAAAAAGTGTTTTAGAAAATGTACTAAAAGTGTACTAAAATGTACTAAAGTGTTGGAGAATAACAAAATGTTGTTTTTTTAATATTTGAAAAAAAGTGTAGTTTTTTTTGGAGAATATTAAAAAATGTAGTTTTATTTAAGAATATAGTAAAAAGTAGTTTTTTTTGGAGAATATTAAAAAATGTAGTTTAGTGTAGTTTTTTTTAAAAAATGTAGAATATTAAATATATGTAGAAGAGTAAATATATGTAGATATATAAATATAGTAAATATAGTAAATATATAAATACTATAAATATGCTACTAAATATAGTAAATATATTTTTTGTTCTAAACCCTAAAAAAATGTAGTTTTGTTGGAGAAGAGTAAATATATGTAGATATATAAATAGAGGCATTTTTTTCCGGGTCCTGTATTTCGGACCCGAAACCGAGCGGAACCCAAATGTTGTGCTAATTTGTCTCAGGTCCTATTTGCTTGCACATTATCGAAACTACCCCGTCGTGCATGCAGAACGCAACGCGAACTTCGGAAGTTTGTATTCGCCAATCCCTGGAATCTCGCTGCACAATCTCGATTTGATTTCGTCAAAAATATCATCGCATTGCTTTACCTAAACACCTCTCATCGCATTCCAATACCTGCACAACAATGAGAATCAAAGGTACATTCATAATCTAAAACCTAATCCCTTTACATCGCATTGGAGTAACCGCATGATGTTCTTCGAGTTTTGTTCATTTTGTTGTTATACTTTCGAAACCCTAGCGCCGTTCCACAATGATAACTCCGAAAGTGATCGATTAATGTTTTCATTGTAGCGTCGTTATCAATAGCATTCGACTGCGATTTTCATTATATTTCTGTACGAATACTAATGTAATATGAACTATCTTATCTTTCATATGTGTTTTCATACATTTTCGTTGTAATACGGACAGATTAGACGTATGTCATGTTTTCATTGGATGTTCATAGAAATCGATCATGTTTCATTGGATGTTCAAGCAAATCGATCATGTTTCATTGTCTGTTCATTATTCTTTTCATTGCAAAAGTTGTGCATATAAGAACAATACTGTAAGTATTGGTATATATTCGCGTATTACTGCATATTACATAATGAAAAACAATTCATTGTAATCTTCATTACAGCCGTGTGTGCCATTTGGTTTTCATTGTGAACTGTAATCGATTCAATGAAACGTACACAGGGCACAATGAAAATATGATTTATTTTCACATTGTCATACACTTTTCAGTGTATTAACCTCAAATTACATTTGACTTTTTCAATATTGTTTTCGTTAACTTTCCGTTTCCCAGTATGAACATTTTTAATTGCTATTTTCATTGCAAACTGTACGGAATACAGTGTAAATGTTCATTAATCGTGATAACAGATGTTTTCATTTAGATAGTCTTTGTTTTTCATTACAAATTTTTCATATGTGTTTTCATACATTTTCGTTGTAATACGGACAGAGTAGACATATGTCATGTTTTCATTGGATGTTCATAAAAATCGATCATGTTTCATTAGATGTTCGTAAATCGATGTTTCATTGTCTGTTCATTATTCTTTTCATTTAGATAGTCTTTGTTTTTCATTACAAATTGCAATGGACTCAATGAAATAATATTCAAAACACAATGAAAATATGGTTTATGTTGCACATTTCCATACAATTTTAAGTGTACAAACTCATAATTCATTAGGATTTTCATTCCTGTTTCCATTAGCTTACTATTGCATGAAATTATAATATTTTTCATTGTGATTTTGTTTGCAAAACTGTACGAATAAATAATCGAAATGTTCAGTAGTCAATATGAAAAAGTGTTTTTCATTTGGTTTGTCTTATGGTTTGAATAGCAAACTGCAATAGAAACATTAAAAATGTTCAGTACCCACTAATGTAAATCATTAATCAATGCAGCTACCGCAAGAAAGCAATACAGTAAGAAGACCCACAGACCATACCCACTACGAAGTCAGACATCTACTCCTGAACAAGATCAACAACACCCTGATCAAAGCTCTAAAGAAAGAGATGAAATGGCATCAACACACAAAACATCTAAGCGCAAGGCAGCAGATAAATCCATATCAACAATGCACAAAAAATCCAGAACAACAGTAGTTGAATCCGACACACCTGGCAAAGATGTAGTTAGACAGAAGACCATTAAAAAAAGGGGAGAAATGAAAACTAATCAAAAAACAAACAAGTCTCCCAAAAAGCAGTACCCGAAGTTTAATCCATTTCGGGCAAACATGGTTGGGCTTCTCAAGTTTTTGAGTGAAATAAAATTAGAAGATGTGCATATGAAGTTACTTCAGAGAACACCTTTCTGGTACCTACTGAATGCATTGTACAAGAGACAGACAACAATCGCAAAATGTAAGAAAATGGACAAGACAATCATAAAAGTAATCAGAACATTTGGTGCTGAGAATTGTTCATTCCGCTTGGGTAGGCACAGTTTGAAGATTACCAGATCAGATATCAAGCTCATTTTTGGCATAACTTGCGGTCATGAAAAATTGGATTTGACACCAGCAACAAAGGAGAACTCATCATTACTTCAACGTATGAAGATCACATCTGGAAGGTACGAAAATGTAATTGATGCTACATTGCTAATGACATGAAAATGAAAAGTAACATATCAAAACTGTAATGAAACCTACATGTTTCATTACTTAGTGAACACTTTTTCATTGATTACCCTGTTCATTTGGAACGAAAACTGTAATTAAACTTATAAATTTCATTACACACTGAACACTTCGTTGTATGTCATTTACAATTTGCAATGAAAACTTCAATGAAAGCTGTAAGTTTTCATTCTACACTGATCAATTTTCATTACGCACTGAACACTTCGTTTACGTCATTTATAATTTGGCTTCAAAAACTTCAATGAAACGATAAGTTTTCATTATACACTTAAGAATTTTCATTAGTTTTTTTCATTGTATTTTTTGCATGACCGTTTATGAAAACTGAACATTCTGAGTGGAGAAACTGTGTGGACTCTTTTAATTTCCAGGTTGACTGCAAAAATGATGAAAGAAACTATCAAGGAACTGCTGAAAGGCCAAACAAGAGATGAGATTTTGGATGTAGTCCGATTGATATGCATGTTAGTTTGTCTAACAATACTCTTTGCGACATCGGGCACAACGACTGGATGGAATTTCCTCCAATATGTTGAGGATCTGAAAAATATAAGAAAGTATGATTGGGCACAAGCAGTGATTGACAGCTTACATGCTTCACTCCGAACCCACTACAAGACACCTCAAAAGGTCTCAGGATGTGTGCCAGCATTGCTCGTACGTACTCATTACAAGTTGCAGATTTTTAATTGTATTCTGGAAAATTATATGTAATGAGGCTTCATTTTTTTGTAGTATTGGATTTATGAAAGAACGAACCTAGTCCAGCCAGACACAAAGTATAGTTTTCCAAGGTTTCTGAAGTGGGATTTTTTCCGGTTGGAGAGGAAGACAGCCCACATTGACTTCAGCAAGTTAAAAACAAATCAGGTGATACATGCTATATTATTAATGTCATTGCATGGTAGTAACAACACTTTGCAATGAGCTTTTGATTTCGTAAAACACTTACATTTTGAAATGACTCTTTAATGCAGACTGTCAGATTTCATTATATACTCAAACACTTTTCATTGATTTCGTATAAAGTTTAAAATGAAAAAAATAATGAAAACTGTAAATTTTCCTTATACCCCTTACACTTTTCATTGATTTTCTGTACAGTTTGAAGTGAAAACTACAATGGAAACTATAAGTTTTCATTATAATCTGTACAATTTGCATTTGTAAGTTTTCATAATACCCTGAAATGCAAACTATAATTAAATATGTATGTTTTCATAATACCCTGCACACCTGTAGTGATTCCTGTATAGACCAACAATTTAAAATTAACATGAAACTAAAGACATATGATACTTTACATTTGTATTTTCATTAAGATTTTCAGTGTGCAAAAATATAGTGCTATAAACTTAAAACCTGTTTTATATGTTCAGCTTAATTTGGATGACCTCGAACCTACGGTCTTTGAGCTTCAGAAATTTCAAAAACGTGAGAACGGTCAGCAGCAATTGTCAGTAGTGGAAGTTGTAAACGTGCCAAAAAGTGAAGGCATCTCAAACATTGCAGAAGGCGAATATAGTGGCAGCTTGGAGAGAACACTTACAACCAATTTTGTACAGAACACAAATGAGGAGGATTCTACACACTACGGTGGCACACCACAATCCTTTCATGATATGGGAAAGCAGGAGTCTGACTCACGGAACAATGCATATCCTTGCAAGGATGATGCCAATGAAAGTGAAAGTGCTGAAAGTGGTGAAAGCATCAGCTAGAAAAATGATGAAGCTGACGAAAAAGAGTTCAAAAGTTCATTGCTAAAGAAGCTGGAAGTCCTCATACGTAAACTTGAAGAGTATGAGCGAAAGGAGGCAGCAAAGGAGGGAGCAAAGAAGGTAACAAAGGACGCACCAAAGGACATACCAACAAATGATGCTTCAATGCAAACTGAAGAAGTTGTATATGAGCCAGGTGTTGGCACTGAAAGTATTGCATCTGTACATGCCAAACTTGAAGCTAAGGAAAAAGGAATCAGTTTACTGAAAAAGGAACTGGAGGAACAGAGGGGAAAAAATGAAGGATATGAAATTAAAATTGAAGAGTTAATGCAAGTGTTGGAGGAGAAAGAAACACATGAGTACACCCAAGCGGTTGCCATGACGGTTGGGCTAGGTCAATTGAAAACTACAAAGGAATCAAACAAAGGAGATGCCCCAAAAGAGAATATTGATCCAAGCTCCCTGGTCAAAAATATTAAAAAACGGGCAGCAACACGGAAGGAGAAGAAGATGATGGAATATACTTACGAAAGGGGTAATATTGAACTTGAGTTAGTACTTATAATGAAGTACCTTTTATAGTAGTTTTCATTATCAACTGCATATTTTGCATTGTGCAACAAACAAATTAAGAATGCAAACTACACTGTAAACTACGAATTCATTTTTTGGACTTGAACAATTTTTACTGAAGCCTGCACCTTTTCATCCAATGCGAACTACAATGCAGCTTAGTAGTTCTCATTTTTTCATGCACACTTTTCATTCAGCCCGGTACAGTGCAGCAATGAAAATTATAACGCAAACTGGTGGTTTTCATTATGACTTCAACCATTTTTTCATTTCGATTGCACATTTTTAATAGTAAATTGCGCAATTCATCAATGTGAACTACAATGTAAATTGGTAGTTCTAATTTATTCATGCATACTGTTCATAAAGTCCTGTACAGTGCGTCAATGAAATATACAATTCAAACATGAGGTTTTCATTATGACTTCAACATTTTTCATTGAGTCCTATACAGTTTCAATGTCAATTCAAATTTATAATTCATGTGCATTTCAACAATGCAAATTAGAATGCAGATTTCAATTTTTTTAACCAAAGAACACACTCTAATATATGTAATGCAGTTGGGAAAACAAGCAAGAGGAAAATCGACCAAACAACGACCGATAATGTGGTTGATGTGGATACTATGCAGCAACCGGAAAAGAAGAAAAAGAAAATTCTGAGAGCTTTTTCTTACATTAAGAAAAAGCCTGTATTTGGATTCCTGAATGATGAAGATAAGAGAGCAATTCAAGAAATATGGGAAGAGAAGGAATATGGGTAATGATAATAAACTATGGCATACATTCCAGTTCAAATTGTAAATCATATTTGATTTATGTTTTGCCAATGAAAACAATGTAACAATGTTTAATATGTGTTTAAGGAAATGCATATTCGATGGAGGAGAGCTCGGAAGTAATATCTATGCGAATGATATACAAGAAATACTTGTTGAGTCCGAGCTCTCAACAAGCGTAAGTTATTCAAACCCTTTTTCATTAAAAAAAAAACATGCAGTTAATAATTGTTTTGGTAGCAAAATGTATATAACTATGATAACAGGTGATTGACGCTTATGCTAAGATAATTGTGAGAAACCAACAAAGTATTTTTGCTAACTTGGAAAGTGCGGGACTTACCACAGAAGACATTGGTGAAGCATACATATTTTCAGCCCTCACTTATGTAATAATTTTGTACTTCATTTATTATATATTACCTTCAACCGAATCCTATACATTCAAACAATACTAACGACTATTGCGTTTACATACACACATAGCAAATGTTGAAGGATAAATCAGTTGAGGAAAGAGCACAACGACTCCATGCACACATCAAGGCTTCAAGGCTGAAAAGGTACATAATGTTTCCACTTTGCAGTGGGAATCATTGGACGCTCGTTGTGTACAACACGGAAAGTGGTGCATGAAAATATTACAATTCCTTGGATAGAAAAGAACATGATGAATACCTTGACATCGCAAAACACATGGTATGTAAAGTAATTTACAATTAATTTGCGTTTACTATCTTTAGTAAACTAAAAAGGGAACCACTGATTTGTTTGTTTCAGAAATCAATCATTGATGAATACTGTTTCAATCAAATTGACAAAGAAGCATTGGCTGAACTACCCACACAACCTGAAGTGGAAACAGCCATTTGCCCTCAACAACCATCTGGATCGTAAGACCATTATCCTAATTTCATTAAATTACATTTCATGACAAATGCAATTTAAATAAGAATGAAAAATTGATACTGTTTTGTAAACACTGCTCACTTTTCATATAAGTTTTCAATTGTGTCCTATATAGTTTTCATTGTATCCTATACAAATTGTCTAATGTGAACTACCAGTGAACACAATAAGTTTTGATTTTCTACTTAACATATTTCAATGAACACTAATTATTATCGAAACCTAATCCATTTATATCTAACAATTGTGGCAGGGTGGACTGTGGTGTCATCGTCTGTCATATCATACAACGGTACGTGGAAAACAAAGATGTCGAACCAAACATCACAGCTGATGAATGTAGGCACGTTCGGGCTGACATGATCCACAAGTTTCTGAATACAAAAGCTTCTTCATTACCAGCAATACCAGATGAAGTTGAAGTGCGCGAATGATAGGCTGTCTATCAAATTTACTTACTATCAAATTGTAAAGCATGCACATTTCTTGAAAGTTTACAGGAAAAATCTGATGTTCAGTTTATGGTGATTGAAAACATTGTTAGACGTACAACAACATTGGTTTGTAATAGCCTGGAAATGGCTAAACACATTTTGATCTAAAATGCCTAAACACATTTTGATGTCAAATGGCTAAACACATTTTGACGTATCATTGGTCTGGTAATGGCTGTATGAATTCAAGGCATGAATACTTATCATTTGGTTGTAAAATGAAAACAGACATGAACAATTTGCATTGATTTACTTTACAGTTTCAAATGAACACAGTAATGAAAACCTTGAATTTTCATTTAGAAATGTCTAATTTTCATTGATTTGCCGTACATTTCAAATGAAAACTATAATGAAAACAGACGGTTTTCATTATAATATGATCACTCTTCTTTTGTTTCTTTTCCAAACTTATAATTGCAATGTCTAATGAACACTGTTATCGACCAGTGTTCATTGTATTTTATTTCCAAACTGTTATGAACACTGTTCATTGTAATTTTGCAAACTGTTATGAACACTGTTATATTTGAATTCCAAACTGTTATGAACACTGTTATCGACCAGTGTTCATTGTATTTTACATTCGACAAGTTTAACATCAAACAATGAATTATAAAGCCGACAACCTCCACCATATTTGTAATTGTTGAATGGTTGTAATGAAAACTGATAATTTTTCATTTTTAAGATGATAAATTTTCATTAATTTCCAGCACATGTGCAATGAAAAAAATAATGAAAATACCGCGTTTTCATTATGATTTGAACAATTTTCATTGCTTTCATGTTTAGTTTGCAGTGCAAACTACAACAAAAACTGTATGATTTTATTTTGAACAGCACATTTTTCATTGAATCCCTGTATAATTTGAATTAGGAACTATAATGTAATTTGCTCTCAACAATAAAAGTATTCATACAACTTTTAATAAAAAAAATAGAAGTTTACATTGAACTTATATGTCGTTTACTGTACAGCTTTTCATAAAAAAATAAAAGTTTTTATACAGTCCTGAACAGTGTTCATTGCAGTTACTTTATGACGTTTCAGTTTTTTGGAGAATATGATTTCGGGTACAATCTCCTTTGAACACAGTTTACATAACATTTTTATTTAATCTCATATAAGTTCACATTCATTCAATACAAAGCCACATAGAGTTTTCATTGCAACTTGGTAATTAACAACAAATACCATGTAACATTAATGGAAACACATAAACGTTGCTGAAACTAAACATTTTATTTCCTTTGAAAAAAACAATATTTCTAGAGATCCAAATAACTAACATTACAACCCAGTGGGCTCCTTACAAGTTTTTCTATTACGGCTACCAAATTTACCACAACGACTACACTTAATTTGGTTAATGTTTTCACCTTGTGAAGGAATTCTCTTCTTCCTAGGCCTTCCCGGTTGTCTTCTACAAATTGGAGGCAATATCGAACATGATTCATCATCAACTTCTTTACTCCACATAGTAGGCACAGGGTATAAAGGAGACGAATATGTTGCTCGATAACTGGATGTATGGAAATATGGATCAACATATGCATTCAAATCTTTCCCACTTTTCATCGCAGCGGCAACAACATGTGCGCACGGGATACCACTCAATTGCCATTGACAACAAGAGCAACACCGCTTCGTAAAGTCCACTGAAGCTGATGGAGAGCAATGAACCTCAAACATATCAGCAGTCGAATAACTAACATGCCACGTCCGAGAATCATTATATGCCTTGTGTAATTTGGCATCTACCATAGGACACAAAACAGTGGACCATGTGGATGACAAACTTCTCCTTCTCGCCATTTGATCCATCAATCTAATCCGAATACGATCAACCATATTCGTTATAGGCAATTGACGCTCATCCTTGATCCAATTGTTAAATGATTCGGCCGCATTAGAGGTCATTTCACCATACCGACATCCCAAAAAATAAGCATTACTCCAATGCTCTGGTGGAAGATCATGAAGAAATGCTTCAACCATACATCCACCCTCCCGAATTAACTCATCTACCAAGTGATTGAAATGTTGTTTTGTTGGTGCATATGCACAGTTCACAAAACGAACAACCATCCGCTCTCTAAATGAATTTCTATGACCCTTTAACTGTTGTCTTAAATTATTCTTTAAATGCTGAAGACAATAACCGTGGTGAGAATTCGGAAATTTACTAGCAACTGCATCCAATAAGCCCAAGTTTCTATCACTCACAAAGGTAATATCTCTACCTGGCTGCAAAATAGACGCCAAGTTCTCCATAAACCAGTTCCAATTATCCGTGTTTTCAGCATCAACAACACCAAAACACACCGGAAACAAACCTGTACAACAATTAAACATGGTTACATAACACTTCTCAACGCATACTATAATATAATGAAAAGCTCTGTATACTGCAGAAAACACAGACATGTACAATGTGCAGAAATACTAAACAGTTTCAAATGAAAATAGTAATGAAAACAATAATTTTTCATTTCGAACTGAACAGTTTTCATTCTGATATGAACACTTTTCATTAATTTTCCTGTATCGATTGAAATGCAAACTACAACGAAAATTGTATCTTTTCATTTTGAAATGCACAGTTTTCATTGCTTCCCTGTATAATTTTCATCAAAAACAATAATGAAAATTCATGCACAAGATAAAAATATTAGGTCCTGTCCACAAGATAAATTAAAACATACAATTTTCCATTTTTTGCACTACAATTACACCAAAGTGAATCAATTCATATATAATATACTTTACACAAATACGTAAAGTAAATACGTACCATGATCACCATCCTTTGCAGTAGCAGATAGTAAGTGTCCTTTGTACCTCCCTTTCAAAAATGTACCATCCAAAAATAGTAGCGACCTACAGTAGTTGAACCCATCAATGCAACCTTTGAATGCAACAAAAAACCGCTTGAACAGTGAAGTCATTTCGTCAACTTCTAACACAATAACACTACCAGGATTACTCTCTTTTATCACATCCACAAACCACCGAAGCTTATCAAATGATTTTGAGAAATCACCATAAATCTCACCTTTAGCCTTTTCAACTCCC
>JAUZSS010173171.1:0-10950 GCA_035668195.1 Sarracenia psittacina
TTGGATCGGTGTCCACCCGCCGAAGACGAGGACGTGCCCGGGATATACGTGAGAAGGTCGGGAGGTCGTCTCCAACGAATCGTGGTACTTCGGTTTGAGATTTTCGACAATCTCCAAAGGTATGTGATTTCTAACCTTGTATGTTGCCTCCCTTTTATGATTATACGAAGAACATGTAAGAGGTTTTAAATAAAACGATCCAATTTTTGAAAAACCCCACGCTTCCGCTCGCGACCGGGATCAAAAACCCAACAGTAGTAGCGAGTGATATACCTGTTACGGTGGTTGACGTATGATGGTTGGCTTGGTTGAGGGAAATATCTTGGGTTTGCAGGTGTGTGTATAATGTAGTTGTTGCGTATTGAGATGGTTGTGTGCAGGAGTTGGATAGGTATGGTATTGGTCACAAAGGGTTGTTGACCTCTTCGGTTAGAAATCGTAAAGGAGTACTAGTGGTTTGACTATAAAAGCATGGCCTACCCTTTGGTTTATCACTATAAAGGAGTGCTAGTTGTGTAAGTTTATAAGGGTAGCCCACCATTTGGTTTATAACCATAAAGGAGTTTTAGTTGTGTAACTTTGAAAGGGTGGCTTACCCTCCGATTTATAACCGTAAAGGAGTGCTAGTTATGTATATTTGAATGTTGGCCTACCCTTCGGTTTATGACCATAAGGAAGAGCTGAATCGTTTGTTCGAACGAGTGGAGAATGTGATTATGCAGGCTTGAGCATATGGGTATGTGGTAGAGGACTAATACGGTACGCTGAATATTGTTGCGTTTTTTGGTTATATTGCAAACTTGTTATGTTAACTATAGTTTTTATGAAGGAAAAATGGTAGTTCTTCAATAAAACTATTATGCATAAACTTGTTGTATAACCATTCTCATATATCATGCTTTCACTCTTATATTGTCATATATCGTATGATCTTTGGCTCATGTTATTTTATAATAATATTTCAGGTGATAGCGGGAAGACGATAATAGAGTGATGTATAAATGCTTGCTTCTCCCAAACCACGGATGGAATTGGGAGCTTTTTGGGATAACTAGTTTGATTACATTATTTTGTCTCTTATTGTTGGATGAATGTAATTAATATTATTTACACGTAGTTATATTTGGGAGGATGATTGTAAGGTTATAAGGCCTAGTTCATACTTTGCATGCTTAGAGAAAACTTTGGGTATTATTGGGTTGCACCTGTTTGGTTTTATGTTTCTATTAGCACACTTTTATGTTATCTAGTTTTACAAGTTTAAATAAAGGAATGTATATTTTGCATTTTGGTTGGGATGCTTGATGGAATTTTGTACAAATCTTACAAACTTGTTTATTAGGTATAAAATAAACCATTAGTGCCTAAAACAAACCAACTCTTACAAAATTTTTCTAAAAATTAGGGTTTTGTGATTTGATTTGGTACTCTTTTGACACATTAAAATATAGCATTTAGTATATTTTGGACCATTTAAAAGTGATGGTTTTTTTTTTTTTTTGATAAAACAAGGACTCTTGGGAAGTAAAAAAGTTGCTTTAACTTGAAAAAGGAAACTTTTGGAATGTTAATTGGTTTAATATATTGTTCAAAGTTCAGGACATGACATTCGCCCCTATAACACACAAAATCTCATTCCGCTCCTCGCACTGTATTTTTTAGGCTATAGTCCGTCTCACTTTGGCAATCGATGCCTCGATCAAGTGTCGGGTTGTATCTATATAGCACGTCATGTCTGTTTTGACAAGACTAGACTTTGGTTCACTCAAACAAATAATTTAGCTTCACTACAAACCAATACACCACGACCGTATGCTCAATGTGCCCTCCGGATAATTCTATCTCCAAATTCAAATTCAAATAATTCTCCTAATTCCAACCTAATTCCAAGAAACACGATGTCCTTATCTTTAATCTCATCCAATTCACCACCAAATCCCAACTCACCCATTCTTAACTAATCTTCATCCAATATACCAAATCCAATCTCTACAACAAGAATTTTGGCAAACACCCAAACCAAAAATTTAGGGAACTCCAAAAAATCAGTAGCAAGTCTTTCACACATCAAAACTTTAACTATACCCAATCCGCCGATGGTTTTGGAAAACACAATCTTCATCCAAACCCAATGCACCGAATCTCCACCACCAAACCCAATGATGATTTTGACAAACACCTAAATCCCAAAATCGGCAATAGCTTCACCAACTCCCTTGCCCAACTCTTAGTTCAAAACCGCTTTGCCAAACTCTTTTTCCAATCTTGGCAATAAGAATTTCAAATCCCCCACAAAAATCAACAACTTCACCTATCTCGTAAATCTCGGCAACAACTATGATAAATCTTCTCCCCCCTTGTCTTTCAACCCCAAAGTTTTCCACCAATCCATCCATATTAGCTTCACCTAACCCAAGCTTATCCTCCATTCCCTCACCCCCTATTTTAGCTACACCACAATCCAATTCATCCTTATCTCAATCTTCTTCTGCTACACTCTCATCATCTCATCCTCCATCACTCTCGGTTCCAACAATCTCATATAATCCTCTAACTTTTGCCCCAACAACTTCATCTTATGCTTCAAACATAGTTTCAGATCACCAGATATCTCATGCTCTTTTAATCTCAGTATCCAATCCACAAATTGTCAGAACAATCCAAATCGACAAGGTATATCTTCTCTTTCTCCTGGTTCGTTGCTCATATCCTCACCCAATCAACAAATTTCTCACAAACTTTTCATCATCTAAGAATTTTGGCACCCTTCAAAACCTCTTCTCTCTTGTCCAGCTATTTCCCCTTTGCCTTCACCCTTTACTCACTCAGACCCAGCTTCGAGTCCCATATCCGGTCTCTTTTTACCCAACTGCTCCTCATGTAGATCATTATCACACTTCCTAGACCCGGTTATACACCCATACCCACCTAATCCCTTTTTACCTCAATTCTCCTCACCCAGGTCTTTATCTTATTCCCCAGACCTGGTTAAACACCCATACAGACCCGGGTCTTATTTACCCCACTCACCTGACCCAGTTAATCTCGCATCCACACTGTGATCCTCTTTGACACTTTCCAAGTCTATTTCCCATCTTTTTGCAATATAAAATTTAACTTCAACAACACCTCACTCAAATTCGGTGCATACGATCCATAGTTCTAATGGTATTGATCTTGTTATTAACTTAAACCTTCATTTGTCATACCCTACACCAAATATTCGTCCTACCCACTCATTCCATGGTCCTCCATTATATGCCTAAACCTCATAATGTCCTTCTCACTAAACTATATCTCCATTATCCCAGTCCAATGATGAATCAACATATTTTATAATGGAAAACCAAAGTCCATTGTTGGCTGCAAATAGCTCTATTAGATCAAATAACATGCAGATGGGTCCAGTGAATGTTACAAGGCGTGTCTAGTTACAAAGGGATTTCATCAACACGAGGGCTTCAATTTCTTTGAGACATTTAGTCTTGTAGTCAAATTGACTACTATTCAAACTGTTCTTTTCATCGATATCTCTAATGGGTGCACTGCTCGTCAGTTAGACATCCATAATGCTTTCTTATATGGTTTCCTCCATAAAGAAGCTTTCATGCATCAACCTCCACGTTTTATCCATTCAAGTCATCCTGATTATGCATGTAAACTTCCCACGTCTCTCTATGATTTAAAACAAGTACCCAGTGCTTGGTTGCCTCATCTTGCCATGTTTTTACTATCCATTCAATTTCAAGCTCCAAAATTTGACGGTTCCGTACTCATTCACCATCATGAAGGGATCAGTACATTCATTTTAATTTATGTGGATGACATCCTCGTCGCCAACAATTCATCCTCCCACATACAACTCATTATCTCATGCCTCAATGATGAATTTACTATCAAGGATCTTGGTTCCTTTCATTACTTCTTAGGAGTCGAAGTTTTTTCACAAATAAACGGTCTTTTCTTCTCTCAGGAGAAATATATCTCAGATATTCTCTCCAAATCTGGAATGTCTAACTTCAAGCCAGTTGCCACTCTCATCTCTATAACTTCAAAACTATCGACAACCACTGGTCTTTAATTTCATGATCCAAGCCTATATCGAAAAATCGTCATATCTCTCTAATATCTCACAGTTACAAGAATGGATATTGCCTTTACCGTTAACAAAGTCTTCCAATACGTGCATTCTCCCATGAAAGATCACTGGCTAGCTATAAAGCAAATTCTTCACTATCTTAAGCAACATGGCAATTTGGTCTTCTTATTTGCAAATTCAAGTCTTTCCAATTATAAGCATTTACCAATGCTAATTGGGATGGATCCGTGATGACTACAAGTCAATTAGTGGATATGCCATATATCTGAGAACCAACTTGAGCTCTTGGTCTTCACGATAACAAAGAACTGTAGTACTTTCACCAACTAAATCTGAATACAAGGCATTGGATGATGTTGCTGTAGAAATTTCTTGGCTAATGTCTTTGTTAACTGAGCTTTGATTGTATTCATCCCACGCCCCCATCCTTTGGTGCAATAATTTGGGTGCTACATATCTATCAACCAGTCCCTTTTTCATGCTCAAACAAAACATGTTGAGATTGACTTTTGTTTTGTTCGTGACAAGGTCGCTCATCATGAACTATAAGTTAGATTCATCTTGTTAGCTCAAAGGCTTTTTAATCAAGCTTCTTTTTGATTTTGACTATAACAACACTGATTTGGTGTTGCTAATATTTTATTGTGTCTTAGAAAGTATTTTCAAGTTAAATCTACATTTCAAGCACATCAAATAGGATCAAGGGAATCAAGATTCAAGCCCAAGAAGAATCAACATAAAAATAAGAAGAAGACAGAGAATTGATATGGATAAAGATAATGGAGATTGAAGACTGGACAACTTGAAGTGAGTTAAGAAGAACAAGAGGAGTCCAAGTATCAATTGAAGCTGATGAAGTCCATGGAAATTCAAGAAGAACTAGAGCTTAAGCCAAAGAGGGAGAGTCCCAAGTCTTTTGAGCTGTTGAGTCGACACCAAGGTGGAATGAGTCAAACCCTTACTCAATGAGTCGACCCCAAGCAACAAAACATTAAGTTCATGAAGTTTAGAACAAGTTAAGTCGACCCCTACTCAAAGTTAGTGGATACCTTGTTAGAAATATGGAGTTCAAACTGACATATACTCACTATTTTGTTCGCAACTTTCTCTAAAAGAAAAATAATTTCGAATTGAGACCAGAACCATTGGAAAGAAGACTTTCGGGGCTTCAATTTGGACATAAAAATGACTCATTCTGAGTTCGGATAAAGAATTTATGCTCAATTGATGTTTGACCAAAAGTGTAGAAGGCATGAGTCGACCCATTGAACAAGTCAACTTATTGAAGAGATGTGTCTACCCATTGAAGCTTGATTCAACCCAAACTCAGAATCTGAAACTCCAACTCTCTGGAATTTGTTTGTGTCGACTCATCATCACAACGAGTCAACCCTCTAAAGAATGAGTCAAACCCTTGAAGCAATGAGTCGACTCATATGTGTAGAATCTCCAGATCTGAAGTTCGTAATAGCTAGTTTTCAAACTCCAATAGCTAGTTTTTGCTCCCAACAGGTAGAAATCATCTAGCCCTTACTTAAGGAGTTATTACTCCTCATTGGGATGGTCGATGAACAAGAGAAAAAGGTCTTAAACATTCATTCAATGATACACATCTCAGAACCCTCATTCATATTTCTGTGAGCTTTTATTTTTCTAGTTTTTCTATACCAGACTTGATTGTACGCTTATGAATTATTCCTCATCTATTATTTTCTTGTAAGAGAGAGTGAGTAAATCTTATTGATTACTCTTTAATCATTTGTAAACAAAGGTAAGTCACCATTTGTTCCTTTGAGTGAGAAAATCTTAAAGAAGAAGCTCAAGATTGATAAGGTGAAAAACAGGGGATTATTTTTCTAAGTTTCTTCTTGAAGCTTGGTTAGGCTATGAAGACTTGTGCCCGCAAACATCGTCAGTTAGGATTTGAAGATTGTTTTTGCAAACATCTTTGTAAAGGCTTTGAGTGTGCTTGGTAACATTCTAAATAGTGAAAATTCTCAAGGAGGAGCTTGAGAAATGGACGTAGGCTTGGAAGAAGCCGAACCACTATAAATCTCTTGTGTTGTGGTTGAAGTATCTATATCCCTAAATTCTTTATTTTCTGTTATGTATTATATTCTTGATTGCTTATCAAACATAGAAAAGGATTTATTAAAAAGATTTTTAATTCCCCATTAATATTTTAAAGACCCATTTCACACCCCCCCCCCCCCCCTCCCCTCCCCTCTTGGGTTGCCTTTGATCCAACAATTCGTATCAGAGCCTGAGCTCTTGTTTTTAACTTAACCGTTTAAGAGTTTATATCCTATTTTTATGGCAACTACAAGTTTTTGATTTATGCAATTTGAAGGCCAGTCCATAACCTGACCACCTTTATTCCAAGGAACAAATTACACCATTTGGATGGCTAGGATGAATATTTTCATTCAAGCCATAGACTATGACCTTTGGAGAGTTATCATGATTGGATCTAAGAAACCCACTATCACAACTAATAGGATTATAGTGCCTAAACCTAAGGCCAAATGGAATGAGGGTGTTATTAGAAAGATACAAAAAAATGCCAAGGCTATGAATATCCTTTATTGCTCTTTAGGCCTAAATGAATTTAATAGAATTTCTACATGTGATATAGCTAAATAAATATGGGATAAATTTGAAGTTACCCATGAGGGAACTAATAAAGTTCAAGAATATAAAATCAGTCTTCTAGTGCATAACTATGAATTATTCAAAATGAAAAATGATGAAAGTATTTCTGATATGTTTACCTACTTTGGTGATATTATATGTGGTCTAAAATCTCATGGTATGACATATTTAAATGCAGAAATTGTAAGAGAATTTTTGAGATGCTTGCCTAAAAATTGTGAAGCAAAAGTCATAGTCATTCAACAGGCTAAGGATCTTACCACTCACATCCTGGAAGAGTTGCTCGTTCTCTCATGACCCATGAGATGAACAAGATGATGGATGATGATGATGAAAGCAAAAGAAAGAAAAAGAATATAGCTCTCAAGTCCACCAAGATTTTTGGGGAAGAAGAAGAGAAAATCGAAAATGAAGAAGAAGAAGAAATTGCTTTCCTCTAGAAAAAGGTAGCCAAAATCTTGAGGGAGAAAAGAGAAAGGAAGGGGAGATTGAAGGAAAAATCTAACTTCAACTTGAAAGAAAAAGAAGAGGAAATCATATGCTACAATTATAAGAAACCCGGACACATTAAGCCCGAATGCCCTCTGCTCAAGAAAAGCAAAAAAGAAATATCTAAAAAGAGCAATGAAAGCTACATGGAATGACACAGATTCAAGTGATGAAGATGAAGAATCCACCGTTAAGGAAGCTTCAAACCTTGCTTACATGGCTTTTGGAAGTGAAGTACATTACTTTTCTAATAGTGATAGTGATGATGATGCTATCACAAATGAAGAGCTTCAAGAAACTCTTGAGAGCTCATTAAAAGTAATCAAAGAACTAAAATTGAAAAACAAATCCTTTGAAAAAGAAATCAACTTCTTGAACTCTAGAATTAGTATTTTGGAAAATGGAAAAGATAAACATATTTGTAAAGTCTCAACAAACATCCAAGAAAAAAATATTTTATTAAAATCAAAGTTGAGGAACAAAAATCATAGCTAAATTCACTCAATGAGAAAAAAATTTATATATGATTCTTGGCGCAAAATGCACATTTAACAATGAAAGACATGGTTTTAATCCTAATGAGCAAAAATCTGTCCATAATAATCCATTTACTAAAGCCCCTCAGTAAAAATAAATCACGTGCAACTTTTATGACAAAAATGGGCATAAAGTTCAATTTTGTGTTCTTAGATTAAAAGGCAGCAAACCTACCAAGAAGGTATGGATTAAAAAGGGTGATCTTCCACCCAATGTTATTAAAATACCATATAGAAGACCTAACAATGGAAGGCAATCTAAATGGAAAGACGTTACCAGACCACTTCCTGTCATACATAGATATAATGATTCTTATATGCATAAAATGTGCTCTTATGCTAACTCCCAAGGAACCAATATGAGATGGGTACCTAGATATAATGTATATAACTATTTTGCAGGAAACGAAGAGGAAAATTGTCTATTGAACATGAAGGACAAAGCCAAAATATTCCCATACTAAAAGCCTCAAACCTGAAGAACCTGTCACTTGCAAACGACAGCAAATTTTAAGAAAAAAGCTTAATTTTCGCATGAACTAGATAGGTAATATCTCACCCTTCTAGGTTGTGTATTATGCTAATTTTGTGGTCATTTTATGTGCTTAAATGGATGCTTTCATGATAATTTTAATTGATATCAAATTTATCTCTACTATATCTCTTACATGATATTTATTACATATTCCAAGTATGTGAGTGTTTATGCTTGTGCTACATAATTAAACATGTTAAAATCATTTCATTGTTGTCTAAAGTTTTCAGTCAAGTTGATAACATTGATTATGAATGAGAACATTTGATTGACTTGACAATTGACATCATATATATTCTATTTTTCCTCATAAAACCTAAAGCACAAGACGGCCTTATGATCGGAATAATTCTTGAATTCTCTCGGTTGACCCGCTCTACTTTAGAAATTTTCAAAATATGATTCTAAGGACCTTAATCATAATTTTGACACAATCACAACCAATGCATATCTTACTTCATAAAGGGGGAGATTTCTTTTTATGAATGCATGCCTTTGTCATATTTCATACTTTTCATAAAAGGGTCATAAATTCTTTTTACAAAGAGGGAGAATAGCAACAATATGCTTAATTCTTTTAACTATTAGTATCATATGTTTAATTCATCAATTGGTATCAAACATCATGTGAATTTTCAATAATTGTTCATTTATTTCTTCTTGTCATGGTATGCTATGTGCATTAACATTTGACTATGCTTACTTGTTGAATGTTTTGTGCTTATCTTTATGCTCAGTTGGTCATCACATTAAGGGCGAGAATTTTTTTCTGGGCCAACTATTTAGGGGGTGATACAATCAAAGGGGGAGATAAACTCAAGTTTTGAGATTCTTTGCAATGTGAGCATTTCATATTGTTTTTCCTTCTCATTCCTTTTTGCTATGACAAAGGGGAGAATTATTGATTCATTTGCATATTTGATATGTTCATATAAGATTTACCATACTTAGGGGAAGTTCATAATTTCTCAAGTCATATATTCTACAATTGGTATCAAAGAGCTTCATTTCCATATTTATAATATCTCTGTAAACCAATTGTTGTCATAGTCAAAAGGCGAAGATTGTTAGCTCAAAGGCTTTTCAATCAAGCTTCTTTTTTGTTTTGACTATAACAACACATTGATTTGGTATTGTAAATATTTTTCTTGTGTCTTAGAAAGTATTTTCAGGTTAAATCCACCATTGAAGCACATCAAAAAGGGTCAAGGGAATCAAAGTTCAAGCCCAAGAAGAATAAGCAGAAGAATAAGAAGAAGAGGGAGAAGAGATATGGATAAAGCATTATTATTCATCTCATCAGATACTATTAGTTGGTGAAGGGCTCTGCCTCAAGCTCAAGAACATTTAGACTTCAAGAGAAGCTCTTAAAGATAATGAAGATTGAAGATTGGACAACTTGAATTGAGTCCAGATGAACAAGATGAGTCCAAGTATCAATTGAAGTTGATGAAGTCCATGGAAATTCAAGAAGAACTCGAGCTTAAGACAAAGAGGGAGAGTCCCAAGTGTTTTGAGTAGTTGAGTCGACACCAAGGTGGAATATGTCAACCCCTTGCTCAAATGAGTCGACCCCAAGCAGCAAAACTGAAGTTCAGAATAAGTTAAGTTGATCCCTACTCAAAGTGAGTCGACACCTTACTAGAATTATGAAGTTCATACTGACATATGCTCACTATTTTGATCATAACATTATCAATAAAAATAACAAAGGGAGAATATAACCATTGGAAAGAATACTTCTGGGACTTCAATTTAGATGTAAAAATGACCCCATTCATAGTTTGGATGAAGAAGTTATGGTTACTTGAAGGTTGACCAAAAGTGTAGAAGGCATGAGTCGACCCCTTGAACAACGAGTCGACCCCTTGAAGAGATGAGTTAACCCATTTAAGATTGAGTCAACCCAAACTCAGAATCTGAAACTCCAACTTTCTAGAAGTCGTCTGTGTCGACTCATCAGAACAACGGGTCGACCCTCTGAAGAGTGAGCCGACCCCTTGAAGCAATGAGTCGACTCATGTGTGCAGAATATCCAGATCTAAAGTTCGTAATGGTTATTTTTCCAACTCCAATGGCTAGTTTTTCCTCCAACGATTAGAAATCATTAAGCCCTTATTTAAAGAGTCATTACTTTTCATTGGGATGGTTGGAGAACAAGAGAAAAATATCACAAGCACTCATTCGGTGATACACAGCTCAAAACCCACATTTATATTTCAGTGAGCTTTTATTTTTCTGGTTTCTCTATACCAGGCTTGATTGTATTCATCTCCATTATTGCTCATATATTATTTCCTGTAAGAGAGAGTGAGTAAATCTTATTGATTACTCTTTAATCATTTGTAAACAAGGGTGAGTCACCCTTTGTTCCTTTCAGTGAGTAAATCTCAAGGAAGAATCTCAAGGAAGAAGCTCAAGAGTGATAAGGTGAAGAACAAGGGATTATTTTTCTAAGTTTCTTCATGAATCTTGGTTAGGATTTTAAGATTTGTGCCCGTTAACATCTTCGGTTAGGTTTTGAAGATTGTGCCGACAAACATCATTGTAAAGGCTTGGAGTGTGCCCGGTAAACATTCTAAATAGTGAAAATTCTCAAGTAGGAGTTTGAGGAGTGGACGTAGGCTTGGAAGAAGCCG